>JAINUG010000099.1:1185385-1250385 GCA_029706075.1 Aldrovandia affinis | reverse complement strand
AAATATTGCTGTTCTGGAAGAGGCTCTGTGTAGCTTAAATGCACTCGATTAATGCTGCTATCCAAACTTCAGCAGCAGGTATGGGAAAAATAATAACAATAAATGAATGAATGAACAAATGAACAACAGAGATTGAAAGGTACGAAGCCAGCATGCAAACGTCTGCGCTCTTTAACGGCACGGCTGCTACTGCAGCCTGTCACAGCTCCCCTGGGACCCCCCCAGAATGAATGACCTCCGGACATTTCCAACAGCAGGCTGTTGCCATTGGATACAAATGCTGAGTTAGTTGTCTGGTCGAATGGAACGCGAAGTGTCGCGTGACCTAGGCCTTCGGAATCTGATGTACAGAGCCTTGCAGATTGCGTGAACAGATGATCACATATATTGGATTCGTATATTGGATTTGTGGATGGATACGTGACAATAAGACAATAAGTGTAAACGGGGCCTTTGACCGAGCAACACGCCAACAGAAGCAGCACATTCGGCTAATCCTCCCCATATGCTGCACATATTTCGTCTATCGCCGTATTACTGCACTGACCCCAATCTATGATTGTTCCTACCATGTATTAATGCACATCTTGTAAGTCCCTCTGGATAAGAGCATCTGCTAAATGCTTAAAATGTGATGTAAATGTAAATTAAATCAGGTTCATTTGTGCGACTTCAGTACCTGCGTTTAATGAACTGAAACGTTCTTTCGTTCATGGGTTTAAATATCCATATGACTGTCACACGTGCAGCCTGTCAGGTTGTATGGCAGCCATACTCTATGTCAGCAGCTAGAGTCTGAAATTCATAAGACACCATGATTATTCATAGAAAAAGTTCCCTGGAGCATTTGTGTTTTGCTAAATCTGCGCAATTTTAATGTTTTTACCCATTCATAAAGGTAGCGAAAAAGAGCCCTACAGCCAGTCTGTGTGAAGGGGAAACGGCTATAGCAGGATGTCTGGCCCTAACACAGCGGAAACATTAATGTCAGGTTGTATACTGTAATGAACACAGAACACAGAAATCTTAGGAATATGCTGAAATCTTACCTTTAAACTGATCGTTGGCCTCAACCAGTTTTCATTCATGCTTCATTAGCAAGCCTGCCAATTAATTGAATAATTTGTTGTTGAGTAATCAAAAAGCTTTCTCTTAACTACCTCTCACATTGTAGCAAACTCATTCTTCATGCCACAACAGAGAATGTAAATGACAATCAGTTGTTTTAGTAAAAATCAACTGAATCATTTCAAAGAATAGGTTACACATTTAACATCCTTCCGTTAATTGTGTACTAGCTTTGAGAATCGCACAACACAGTCGAGAAAACAAACCTAATTTTGGTGAAAACATTGGTGCTTTTTTTGCAAGCATTAAAACTGCCTGATCTGCAGAGGTCAGATTAACAGATATTTACGTTAATATTACAACAAAGGGGACCAAAGAGTACATTTATCCACAAATTCAGATAATTTGACAATATTTGACAATTTTCTGATGTAAAGAAAAATGCCATCACAAAATAAAATTGGGGATGCTAGACCTATTTTATTGATTACTCAGCAAATGAATTGCTTGATTGATAAAGGAAACAGGTTGAGAGTAATCATGGTTTAAAGGTATGGGCTTCAGCTTACAGCTTTTCAGTCAAGCCAACGAATCGCTACTGTACCGTACTATCTTAAAATAGAATATGAAATATGAATAGTCTGAACCCCACCACCATTAACTGGGGGACACCAAACAATCAGTTAGGAACTGTAAGAACATCTTTTATTTTATTTTTTATTATTTCAGATTTTTCTCCCAATTTGGTGGCCAATTATACCCTCTATTTCTTTCGATTTGCCCCCCCCACGAGCCCGCCGCCCGCCTATGCGGGACAAGCCACTTCCCCGAGGCAGGCAATGAACCGCTTCCTCCGAGATGGAACACTATTATTTTGTCCACAGACTCCACAGGGAAGTGACTCCTCGGCGCGTTCGTGCCGGCTCACCCTCACCCTCCCCCTCACCCTCACCCTCCCCCCTCCTCCTGGGGCAGACCAATCAGGCTCCCGGCCAGAGCTCCTGGTGCAGCTGGGTTTTGAACCGCGGCTGCAGTGGACAACCTGCATTCCGGGCGAATGCTTTGACTGTTACACCACCCGAGGCCCGTAAGAACATCTTTATTCATTAAAAAATAGAATTCCTCATCTTCATACTGTACTATGACTTATATATATGCCATTTAGCATACGCTTCTTTATCCAAAGCAACTTACAGTAGTGAATGCATACATTTTTCAGTATGTGTGGTCCCAATGGGAATTGAACCCACAACCTTAGCGTTACCAACGCCATGCTCTACCAACTGAGCTACACAGAACCATCTTATGATGGTCTATGGATAGAAGTGGACAGCAAGCACTAGCCTACTGCTAACACTTATCCTTTATTATTTTTGCTAGCAATCAAATATTCAAAGATCTATCAGAGATCTATCTATCTATCTATTCAAAGTGAAAGCTAACTAAGCTGGCAGATTTGCACAGGAGCCCCTCCTCCTCCCTTTGGTTGTGTGTGTGTGTGTGTGTGTGTGTGTGTGTGTGTGTGTGTGTGTCCACAGCCGCCCGCCCACAATGCTCTGAAAAGGTAGTGAAAGGCAACTTCACAAGTATATTTTTATTTTTGCTTCCAATTAAAATAATCAGACTATCTACGTAGCAAGGGAAGTAAAAAAAAAAGGAAGCACAAGGCAAGCAGACTGTGTGCAGCGGAGAGAATCCTGTCCCAAATTTATCATTCTCCGCGGCTCTGTAGCCTGTGTGTGTGTGTGTGTGTGTGTGTGTGTGTGTGTGTGTGTGTGTGTCTCTGTGTCTAGCAGCAGACAGTGGCCACTCTCTTCACTCTCAAGACAGGATAGTGAATCACATGTTTTTCCTACAGGCCTAATGGTACCTCCACAACTTACCATGAAAAACAAATCTTCCGAATATCATTGAGGGTAAAAATAATGTCTGAATACAACACATTATCTGTGCATTTCCGAATAGGGTATTCGGGTTTTGTATACACCCCTAGTAGGTACAGTATACCTAATGGGTACATAGATATTTCCTAAAGTGCAACGCATGAGGATATAGATTGGTGGTCATACAAAGATGACCAGGGATTTACACTTTACATTAATCAGGCAGTTATTTTGTATCTACTATGTAATGTCTGTCATTACAGATAAATAAACACTTCTCAATTTCAGCTGAAAGGTAATACTGGCCCATCAGCTGTTTCAGATTTTTCACTCAAGCCTATAGGACCCCATTTCCCCCAGGCAAAACACTGTCAAAATACTGTTCCTGAGTCTCCTCCATGCTTTTAGGAACCATGTAATTACTAAATAAATAATCATTAGGCTGTATTGGGAGATTAAATGGTATCACTCCCTCAAAAGCAGCTATCGCAGAGAGCATGCTGTGATTGACTGCTATGTCTGAGTAGATAGAGAAGACATTAGACATTTATTGACAACAACATTGGCCCATTCAGGCCCTCCCCCTTCAGAAATAAATGAATAAAATTGCAAAGCCACTGTTTACTGATCCTGTTTAAACCAAGCACAGGTAGAGATTTGACTTCCACCAATGTATATATGGCAATAGTGCAGTTATCATGTATGTATGTCCATAGATACAGATATTATCTACATGTCCGTAGTGCAGTCCACCGCATGGACGTCAGTGTTACACAAACCTCATCATTCACGTTCATCCACGTGGGAAGCAAATGGGTGGTTTGACATTGGGAAACTGATGTATGTAGGAGGGAAAGGCACCTACAGGATCCTCAGAGGCCTTACTTTCTGCTGTACTATACTATGGCTTGGTTGAATATTCGATTCCGATTGGTCGAGAGGATGTTGATTATCTTCTGGCTATGTGGTTCTCTGTGGCTCAGTTGTTAGAGCAGGGTGGGGCCACATATGATTATCTTCACAGTAAACCGGATAAAAGCGTCTGCTAAATGGAGAAACTTCCAGTAAACCGCGAGGCACGGCTATGAAGCAGCTCCAGTGAATGTGGCCTCTTCACGGTTCCAAATCAATGCACAAGCCACTCAACATTTCAACTGTACATTCGATTCACAACTGAAAATGAAGACAAAATGTATCAAGTTCAAAACAACAGCATAGCGGGGCTTTGTGGGGATGCAACTTGCACATGTGGCACAGGAAAAAGTATTGATTTAAATTTTGTTGACTAATTGTTGTCTCTTTAAGTATAGTAAAATACACATAAAATAAAATATATATTAGCTGATAGATCTTCGGTCAAGTAGATTGGGTTGGTTAGGCTTTTATCAGAAACTTTGATGATTATTTACCTTCTCAAAAGTCACAAAAAGATATAACTAAAAACAAAACCTCTCATAAACGCAACATTTTCATTTCCCTGCTTAAGAAAAGAAAGACTATTAATGCGCACCACCACATGAAATGTTGACCCACCACCCGAGAAAGCAAAACCAAGGGGAAACACTGATTCCTTCCTTTCACAAAAGACTCTTGTTGTAAAACTGACACATGATAATTGTGATGTTCAGCTGTGGTTGTAAAGCCCTTTATTTTCTTACACCTCTGCAACTACACTTAATCTTCCATTAACTGGCAAACTACGTTTTCATTAACTGACATACTGTGGCATTTAAATTAACTGACAAGCGGTGATGTTTTCATTAGCTGACACTCTGTGCTGTCCATCAACTGGAGAATGACAGGCTGGCCATCAATCGCTGGACCACACAGCTGGACTGGCAGGTGTAGGTCTGGGCACTGATGCCAGGTGTTGCTGGACAAGTTTGCGCTCTGATCTCAGCTGCTGTTCATCCCTTGCTGACCCAGACACACATCAAAGGCACAGTTTAAATGGTTGAAAACTTGTATATAAATAAAGTTATATACATACAGTCAACTCCAAAATTATTAGATAAAGATGAGAAAAAAAGGCTGTACAAAATAAACAATACAGGTAAACATTATTCACCATAGGATGAAGGTGATCACTCAGAATGGCTTTGGATTTATTAAATGTATTTATTTATTTAAATGTATTTTATCTTGCCCTCAAAGGGGTTGACTGGACCTAAACCAAGCCAGGAAAATGCACCCCACACAATAACAGAGCTGCCAAAATCCTGCATTTACTCAAGTGTTTCCTTTATTTTGGAAGTTACCTGTAGGTTTCTAGAGGCCGACTTCATATTTGGGATAAGAGAGCCCAAGCTGGATTTAATTTGCTCAGAAACATGCTTGGGATCAAGAATAAATACAAAATATATATTCATATACACAAAATCAAAGGGCCTCTACTGTTAATATTCAAATTTTTGCAGGACAATTGGATAGTTAACCATGTTAGGGACAAAATATCAATTTTGCATATGTTTACTGCTCAATGTTTTTCAATTGGCCACATGATCGCCTTATCTTGTCTCGTTTATGCCCAAATAAACCTCAGTTCCTGAAAAATAAGTTATTGTGTATTATACCAGGATAGTCCCAAACAGCCTGCAAATCCATTCATGTATATATTTATATATTTTAAAATATTGTTTCACAATTTTATTCTTGTCGATTCTGCCATGATTGCTTTCACACCAGTAGACAGAGAGGGCAACACACTGCAGCTTGTTTACAGGTGAACAGAGACCATTTCCCTCAAACTCAATCTGGTGTTGATATATTTAACACGCAGTTGTGAAAGTGAACCAAATGTATCTCTGCTCAATTTGCACGTCATCGCTCAGGACCTCCGCTCAATAAGTCCCGGGGTGACTGTGATCTGACATTTCAGTCTATTGGCTCAGAGGTTGACATCTCACTGCAAGTCTGAGCATATAGTCACTATCATGAGCCCTCCCTGTGTCCACGTTATCTGTAGTTATGTTGAAGGTTACTGGTAGGTTTTGTCATTTACTGAATCAATGCTGTATGTATATGCAGACCACAGTTCGTTCATAACTCAGTTCGGGGGGAGGGCAGGATGTACAGCTTCCAATAAATGCAAGAACAACACTGAAAAGACATCTAATTACAGCTATAAGCTTATGGGAGAAGACCAACCATGAATCCTAAACGCATCCTACTGGGTGATTGAAATTCAGGTCTCAGCTAAAATGTGAGCGATAGAGGAGCAGGGGAATGGATGAAGAGAGAGGGGAAGGGGGAGAGTTCATGGGGGTTGGGGGAGAGAGACAGAGCGTGGGGCGAGGGTCCAGGGTACGGAGAGGGGGGTCACCCTTGAAAAAGCCCTTGAGCGTGCACGATGCTGCGCTTTATATTCCACAATCTCTCAAATGTATTAAACCCGAGACCCCAAAAAACCTCCAAAACAAATCCTCCTGCCTCATCTCTCCTCCTGATCCACCAGGGGCCTTCTCGCTCGCATGAGGAAGCACTCATCGCAAATTCCAGCTTCATGGGCGGAAGGCGGACGGATTAGCTGTTCAGGCTCCACCGGTGTTCTCTCTGGATCCACTTTCAATTAAAACAATGAGACAGCCAAGGGGCGGGGCAGGATGGCGAGAGAGAGAGCCTTACGGCGCTTTTCTACTCTGACCATGGAGAGCTAACCAAGCTCTGGCCCTGGCAGTCTGACAGCAACTCTGCAGGTTTGGAGAGACTGTGTCTCTCTGCCTGTATTTGGGATAGCCACCTTATTTAATAGTCAAAAGACAATGAGAGGCAGTCTCTTTGTCACATGCCACAGCAGTTTCCTGTTAATTGTCAGGTGGCTGAAGTACCATTCAATTTTACAGACACAAGTTCAACACAGAGCGTGAGATTAGCTCCAAGTGTAGCTAAAGGTCATTGCGCACCACTGCAGACGTCTCTGTTGGAAGAAGGGCAATGAGCTGCAGAACTCACACTGGAGATTAAACTGCAGTCATTTGTATGCCTAAACTACCAGGATATACAGTGTGGATATCGACAGAACGGACGATGCACAAACAGAGAATTATGAAATGAATAATTCAATCAAGGCCGTTATCATTTTTTAAATATCATCTGCTTCTGCCAAATGAAATGTGTTTGTTTTCCTCTTGTTTTTATTAATATGCTGTGTATCACACGTCATTCAAACCAGTCCCAGTGTTCCGAGGGGCTTCATCGGTAGAAAGGTAATGAATTACAAAATGCAACAGCTGTGCGGTGACACGGAGTTAAATTCACAGCTCTGTGGGGCCGCTGCATCTCTGGGGCGAAGCACAAATCATTTCTCGTCAGCGATACGGCAGCGTTTCCTCGGAGAGACGTTATCTGCATTAGCCAAAAAGCACTGACATTACACAACCGCCTAGATTAAATAAAGGAAGGCCACACAGCGCTTCTTGTGTTCCACCGGAGGCACTGTGACGATAACGATGGACGGCTCTCATCTGGGGCTGATATCCGGGCAAGGGCCCAGCCCAGCACTGAAACCCTGTCAGACGTAATGAGTCATTCAATTACCTCTCTTTCCCTTCTTCCGTTCGTCCCTCTGCGAGAAGGTTTTTTTCACCCGCAAACACACAGAGAGAAAGCCACATGGGTGCTGTTCAGCGCAAGCAATCGCCACGACGACAAGTATCTTTTCTCCACACAAGAGAATTGTTAATACGCGGAATGTATTGCCGTGTCACGGAGAAGAAGCAGAGGCCCATGGAGAGTTCAACACCAGCCTTAACACGGTGCCGAACACAGTGCTTAACACTCTCTAGACCAGGGCTGTTCACGCACTTTCCCATGGAGAGCTGCAGGGTGTGCGGGATTCTGTTGTCACTGCAGGGTGGATTACGCAGTTTTGATTTGATTTGATTTGATTTGATTTGATCTTTATTTGTCTCGAACATAGAAGACATAGAAACAAGTTAAAAATGGTAAATAGTCTAACAAACTATTTCCATACAGTCCTAAAAAAGTGGAAGGGACAGGAGGAAGTAAAACACTTATCCAGTCCTGCCCCTTCCTTACAATATTTTACATTATATGAAAATAAAATACAGTTTCTTTCTAAACCTGGTATAACAAATATAACAAAAATATATCAGTACATTTAAGGGCTGATTTTCTTGGGGCTGATTTTAAGGAGAAAAGCAACATCTAGCTGTGTGTGTGTGTGTGTGTGTGTGTGTGTGTGTGTGTGTGTGTGTGTGTGTGTGTGTGTGTGTGTGCTACTGAGATGTATAGGAGGACACATTGAGGGGTGCTTCAGGCATAATGAGATACTGTAGATGCACTGCAGAGCAGTAACATATGTTCTATAGGTGCAGCAGGTGTCATGCCATGCACTTGACTATAGGGGGGATGAGAGCTTCGGGATAACAGCTCCATCAGAAACAAACCTGCAACCGCCATCTGGCCCCTGGAACATGACGCCCCTGGAACATGACATGTTTGGCATGTCTGCCAAACACCCCTAACACCCATCCCCCCACCCCAAACCCCCGCTCCACAAACATGCAGGCGGTGAGGAGTCTGCAGAGCTGCGCAGGCGGTGAGGAGTCTGCAGAGCTGCGCAGACGGTGAGGAGTCTGCGCAGCTGCGCAGACGGTGAAGCTTCTCTCTGCAGTCAGAAAATGCTGCACAGCAGGAAGGAAGCCAGCACAGAACTGGGTGGATCAGCACAATAAATATATTAATTATAAATGACAGTCCCCTAGATATTCTAAATGAAGTGTGGGGGTTACCAGAGTGAAGAAATTCTAGATAGAATAAATACACACAAACACACACACACGCACACACGCACACACGCACACACGCACACACACACACACACACACACACACATATATATATATATTGTAGCAGGTATAGGGGTGTGGGGTTTCCACATAAGCAAGTGCGATAATAAGTTCAATTTTGAATAAAGCAGGCTTTATTAGGGGACACTCACAATGAGGGACATGGGGAAGAAACGTAAAATGTTCTATTGTACCAATCACCCCAGGGAATCATGAGAAAATTACACTGCACTTAATATGCAACAGTAAATTGTATTCATTATTGATAACTATATACCTACAACTATATAAACTATATGTTTGCTCAGGTTCTCAGCATCACCTACGGAATACGTATATGTACCGGTGGCCAGAAAACGTAGGGCAATACATACAGTTGCTAGAAAACGTAGGGCAATACATACGTACTGCGTCAGCGATCGCATGGCTTCGACGAGTGGCATTTGTAACATACGGCTCCAGAAGCTTGCAAAGATACAATATTCCCTCCGCTGAGAATCTGTATCTCTGATATAAAAATCAGATTACGCAATTCTCTAGGATTGGTGAGGCCATTTTCCAGAGAGCTGATTAGTGAGGGGGTGGACTTTTTATAGGATTCGATCCGTTAGCCTGAATTTAACCTACTCCGGAGCAGGTTAGGTTCATAGCATAAGTTACCATGGCGATACAATCCGGTTAAAAGTGAACCACAGTCGTGAGACCAAAAACCCAGGCTTAAGCCCAAAATTAGCTCGCTAACCCACTAATCCTGCTTCATGAGACAGGCCCCTGGTCAAAACAATAAATCCAATTACAATACAATTCTCTTACTTTCTCTCCTTCTAACTCCTCACGCATTTCCCATAAGGTACTTTGCAACCAGCAAGAGGCGACGCCCCCTCTTTTATTTCTGAGTGGTCAGCTGTCAGGTGTTTCCCAGCGCATCCTATTTCCTCCGGACCTCCATATAAGGTATGGGGGTGGAGCCAGCGCATTGGCACATATTTCCCCTCTATCACCTCTCCCCGCCCCTCCCCCGGCCGTCTGCCACAAGATATATGTGTATATACACACTGTATATATACACACAAAAAATGAAACAGTAGTAATCAAAGGCGAGGCCATGCCTCAGTTGCAACTAAGGAATTACAATAAGAACAAGAAAACGCCGTTTTGATGACGAGAAAACGCCATTCAGCTCATCTCAGCTTGTCATTTTGCTGAAACCCATGCCTTTAAACCGCTTCAGCAGTTTAATTACTTACAACCTGATTGAGTTTACATTCAATGACTTTCAATCAAGCAACTAATTCGCTGAATAATTAATACTAATAGGTATAGCTCCCCAATTTCATTTGTCACAAACTTGTGGAGCATTTTCTTATACATAAAGATCACCTGACCTTGTGGATAAATGCACTCGTTCTCCGTGACCGAATTCAATGTGGCCCGGTGAGTTACTTATGTACTTCATAAATATCCATTTATCTGTACAGACCAGACAGTTTAATGCTCATGAAAAAGCTGACATTTTCAACCAACTTAACTTTATTTGCTCAGCTGTGGTTCAGTTGATTTTTACTCAATTACACCCCTAATTGTAATTTACATTCTCATGAATAAAAAGATTCTTGAAACATGAGACACAATGGATTATTAAATGAATTGATAATTAAGCAAAACACATGAAGACAGGTTGAGACCAATGGTCGCTTTAAAGGTAGCATTTCAGCCTCCTCTATTCCCAGCTCACCAGCTGCAACTGGTCAAGAGAGTATCCAGCCTGGTCTTGAACTAATATATAATAATATATATGCCATTTAGCAGACGCTTTCATCCAAAGCCACTTTCAGTAGTGAATGCATACATTTTTCAGTATATGTGGCCCCAATGGGAATCAAACCCACGACCTAAGCATCGGAAATGCTATGCTCTACCAACTGAGCCACACAGAGCCACAGAGAACTCCAACACAGATAACTCCAAAAGGGTATCCGATTCCTCTCCATGACCTGGTAAGCTATTGCATGCATCAACAACTCTTGTAAGAAAAATAATAGTTTTGGACATCAGTGCAAAATGTACTTTGAACTAATTTCAGCCTATGCTTATATTTTCTGCAGATTTTTTTTATTTTTGAAGTATTTGAAGTAGTCAGCTGGGTGGGACTGGCCAATGTCACTTCCTGTTTCATATAGCCAGATACCTCACTTCCGATTTAATTTTGACCATGTCAAACACTTTTTAATGGGTATAGATATTGTAATATATAATGATACCATAAGCCCAGCTCAGGCAAATGCGATACTCCTGTGTGTCCAATCAGCACTCCATCACTGAACACCCCGGACTCCTCCCTGTCCAATTATCCCATCAGGAGGCAGACTCTGACAGTCTTCCGAAAAAAGATAAGGAAATTAACATAAAAACTAATTGGGGAAAAAAGACAAATTAACAAGAGGAAATTGCATCTGAACAGAAGCAGAACTCCAGAGACATTACAAGCGAACACATTGTTTTGTTAAATAGTTTCACTTCCCAACATTGTCCCGCATTATCCTGCCGTGTGAGAATAAATGCAGTGGAAATGAACACATTTCCTCACATTGGAGCGCCCACAACTTTCCCTCCTCTTCTATGAGTGCATGTCACCTCACAGATCAAGACGATGTTCCACCTTCAACCATATAATAACCGTGAAGTACCCTAGGGCACCGATGGGGGAGTGACACAGCAGTGAGAAGAAAGCATTGATTTTTATACCTGAAGGCTTAAAAAAACATTTATATTCATGCATATGCATATTCATAAGTATCGATCTACCTTAGGGTTTAGGCTATTCCTTACATCCAAACCCAGGTCTCTTGGGCAGTGCTGTCAGCACAATCTTACGGATGAGGGAGGGGGCCCAGGGGTATGGTGGCTTTACGTCGGCCAGGGTTCCTCGCATTACCACAGATTTTTTTTCTACCCTCACTTCTCACCCGGCACCTAGTCACCATTCGCCATCAGTGGAAGATGCGCCTCTCCTCCGATCTGCGCCAGCTCTCGTATAGTGTGGCATGTGGTGTGTGAAATAGTCCACTGAGCCATAGACAGGTGTTAAGAAACACCATGGAACATTCAGAACACAGAATCAGCTGCACTGTTTCCTGTGTGGGTGATGTAAATCCCTGTGCGGGTGATGTAATGCTGCCTGTGCGGGTGATGTAATGCTGCCTGTGCGGGTGATGTAATGCTTCCTGTGCGGGTGATGTAATGCTTCCTGTGCGGGTGATGTAATGCTTCCTGTGCGTGTGATGTAATGCTTCCTGTGCGGGTGATGTAATGCTTCCTGTGCGGGTGATGTAATGCTTCCTGTGCGGGTGATGTAATGCTTCCTGTGCGGGTGATGTAATGCTTCCTGTGCGTGTGATGTAATGCTTCCTGTGCGTGTGATGTAATGCTTCCCGTGCTATAAAGCTCTTTGGCCTACAGCTGATAACAATGCTAATTATTTCCACCTCATGGGTTTTACAATCCCATTCACTTTCCCCCACATCACAGGCTTTATATACAAATTAGTCTTAGGATTCTGTTAGAACTGCATTATATCTCATAGAAAGCACACATTCTACGGTACGACAAAAGCAGATTACAGAAAAAGGTTCAATATGAAATAAGTGAATGTGTCACTAGCAGGGTCGGAGTAACCTACAGAGGTGGCATTAACCTCCCAGCCTCACGTCTCTTCTGGGCAGGTGCTGGAGACAGCGGTATCAGGGCCTGCCAGGTGCGCACTTCTCTGATGAGCTCTCTCTCTCTCTCTCCCTGCTCTGCCGCTCTCTCTCTCCTCCCTGCGCTGCGAAGCTCCTGCTCTGTGCTCCTAATGCGCTCTTTCAGGCTCAGCCGCTGCTTCTCACAGGAGTGCTTCAGGAAAACCGACCAAAGTCTGACTCATTACCGCAAAACCCTGTGCTGTGGCAAGCAGCTAGTAATGAAACTCCCCAAAATAGGACAGCGCTCTCAAATAGGAATAAACCTTTTAAATTCCTTTGAAATAACGCACTGGATGCATTTTCAGCGCCGAGGAAGGCTGAGAGCCGTGCACTATTTCAGGCCCTCGCAAATATTTTTGTCCAGAGATTTTGCCGTTTGCACCGTGTCGTTTCAGTGTAATGTAGAGACCATTTCTCTTTCCACAGCAATCGCACAGAGAGAGTGTGATATGATGCTGATGAGCGTGAGAGAATCAATCTGAGAGCACAGACGCCTGCGTATATGAGCAGCCCTGTGTTCGCTCACCCAACAGGAGTTCAGTTCTCCACATCTTCACCCATCGCACATTCTTACAGAGTTATAGCACTTCAGATTAAGACATCTGTTATAGTCCTCACACATTATTATTGAGTTATAATAATTGTATGTTCAGATACATTAGAACCCCAGAGTTGTGGATTGACCTGGCCTGACCGTTGACTGAACGTAATATGAAACCTGACGTGAAGCTCTTTATCACTGATGCAAAAAGCAGTCACACTTTCCATTGATTAAAAAAAACAACAACTTGAAATACTATCAAAAACAGACAAAGGGGGCATGTATTTCTCTTTTTCGTGTGCTATTTCTGAAGGACAGAACGTGGGAAAGGCAGCAGTGTTTGATATGGAAGGGCCAGTGCAAAACCAATGTCAAACAGCCAGTATCAACAGACTGCAAAAGAGGGTAAAGGTATCAGGTCACTGAAAAAGGAGATTTATCATCAAGTAAGCCGACATTAATGAGTGTTCTAATGAGATCCTGATTATTATTTATGAACATAAACTAACGATTATATATACAGCAATGGAAGTAATGATTCCAATCAATAAAGGATTCAAATTCTTTCAATTTTTGTATTTTGATATTCTCTGTGGTTCTACTGTTTCTGTTCGAACCCCACCTCTGGAACACTGACACAATCATGATGTCAGATCCTTCATCTTCCCCACATATAGTTTTTAAACGCCCTATATTTTATTTTTCTCCATATTTTGAAAGCTCAATCTTCTGGGCTGGTCAATTCGATCCCTGCGACATCAATTCAGAAGAGCGCAGCTAAGCAAGCATGTCCTATGAATTGTGTGCAGTCGCTTTTGATTAAATGTCTTTGAAATTCCTTTGCAAAGTTTTAAACAAATTATTTCTAAATGTGTGTTTGAGCAGGACAACTCTGTTAATAACTATTATAAACATTGATATTTAATTTGTTTAGTCTCCGGTATGGTATAAAATTATGACTAATATTTATTGTTGGACATATGCAATTCAGTTTATATTTTTTGTTACATATTTATATGTTACATTAGTGGCATGGTTTAAAAAACTGGTGAAGCTAACTGTAAGAGGACATTGGTTGTAATTGGCTTTGTCAACCACTACTTTAATGTGCATTAAGTACATTGTACACTGGATGGTTTATGCCTTAAAGAGCCAAAACCCATTTTGGCTTGGTGACATAAATAACCAATCTGTGTTCCTGGCAGAGACCGTGCCACTCTCAGACAGCAGAAAACACACTGGGAAGTTATTTATTAGTGACAGGTAGATATCAAGGTGGAAGTCTTGATGAGTTTCTGGCCTTGAATTCAAAAGTGTATCAAAGTGAGCCGTATCTGTGGGAGCAGGCAGCCGACCGCAGGCGCAGATCTGGGCACGGAGGAGAAGGGGCTCTCAGAGACGACAGGCCGTTGGTGAAGAGGAGACAGCAGGCCTGAGTAATCACACGCTGTGCTCGGTGATCAATATGAGATAAAGCAGCCAGGCAGTAGATAGTGATCACCCCCTCCGCAGATTGAGCTATCCCGAGGCGGGAGCGTGATTGTTTATTGCCGACCCCAGCAGCCTTCACCTTCCTCTTCATTCTTCTTGTTGGACTAATGAAGATCCTAATGAACAGCAGAGGTGCTCCCAGCACAACACCGGCCTGTTCTTCACTGTTAGAGCTTTCTCTGGACACTACGGCCCACGTGCTACCCAACTCCGCCTGCGTTCGCCTGCAGTGCAACTCTCCACCTCTATCTACTCAGCACTGAAACTCTAATCACAACTGAGACTCAAACTGTGACTCAAACTGCGAGCGGCAGAAAGGAAATGGAGAAAATCCAAATCCCCTGTCGCTCTGACTGACTTTCACACACTCCTGGCTACCTTTTCCTCTAACCTCTCCTCTGCTAAAACTGCATTTTTCCTTTCCAAGATTCAATCTTCTGCTTCTAATCCTCGTAAACTCTACTCTACGTTTTCCTCTCTCCTCACCCCTCCTCCTCCCCCACCCCCTCCTCTCTAACCGCGGATGACTTCGCATCCTTCCCCCCATCCTCTCCCTCACCTAACCCTCCCTCACCCATCTCGCTGCCTAAACCTCTCACCCCTCTGTCCTCCTTCTCGCCCCTCCCTGACTCGGACAACCTCCAACTTGTTCACTCCCACCATCCCACCACCTGCCCTCTCGATCCCATTCCTTCCCCCCTCTTCCAGTCCATTGCTATGGACATTCTCCCCTTTGTCTTCAATGTTATCAACTCCTCTCTTTCCTCTGGCTCTGTCCCCTCTCCCCTCAAAAGCGCCCATGTCGTCCCCCTCCTCAAAAAACATCTAGCTAATTGTCATCACCACTGCCTACTTGCTCAATACTATGTATCTCTGATTACTTTAAAAAATTACAAAAAAATGTACTAACCTTTTCCTTCCCAGTGTTACAGGTATGGTACGCTGCCTGCAATGATGTCTATTGCTGTATTACTGCACTGATCTCTTGCGCAATCTATCATTTTTCCTACCATGTATTAATGCACATCTTGTAAGTCGCTCTGGACAAGAGCGTCTGCTAAACGCTTAAAATGTAAAATGTGGACTCTAATCAGCACTGAGACTGAACACTGTAATCAACACTGAGACCAATCAACACTGAGCGCTCTAATCAGCACTCACACTGAGCGCTCGAGCTGGCCTCTCTGGACGAGCCCTTCAGCAGACCCCCTTTTCTCTGACTTCCTTTGACTCCTCAGATGGAGCATTTGACATCAGAAGGATAATAACTGTGTCAGGAGCTCAGCCAAGGATGCAGAAACTCTAAGAGTTGGGTTTTGCTTTGCAATGATCTGGACTTAGTGCAAAAACTTTCACCACAAATTCCCTTGGAGAGTTAATAACAACAAAAGCTGTAAAGATGATAGGATGAAGTGTGCTGGTTACCCCTGAATGTGAGGACACTGGTGAGGTCTTTATGACGCTCGTGCAGATGTGATAAGATAAGGATCCCTGCAGACACACGCAGAACAGTTCAGGTCCTAAACTTCCCTTATCTCTGCAGGCCTTGTTTGTCTGCCTGCTTCACAGCCTCACCACCTGCAATGACAATGAATGCCTGCAAACATGGCATTCATGACAAGTAACAGAATGTGAAGTGGGAAGCTCTGCCTCGTCTGGTGAGAATAAGGACTTCACTCATGCATGGGCATGCCATCCGCTAATTACCCACATGAAGTGGGCAGGAGAGAGAGAAATGGGAGGGGGAGAAATGGGAGGGGGGAGGCAAACAAAGCAGATTTAAAAACACTCTAACATCTGCCAGGCTGTCAGCTTGTTTTCCTCAGGCCTCAGATTCTGATTATATGTATTTCAGATGACTGCCTTTGGTCAGATCCTACATGATGTCACTACATAGGCTACACTACGCCCTTCATGAAAACATCTCAGGGCGCTTTGCAACATAATTTAATTTAATTTTTTAAATCTGGAAGAAGTAAGCAAGAGGAATAGCCACATGAAAACAGATAGGTCTTTAGTCCGGATTTTTTTTTAAAGAAATGTAACCGCACCTCTAATATGGCTTGGAATAGAATTCCAAAGCCAGGGCGCAGAACAGTGTAAACGTCTGTGTAACACAAAACACAAACGATACACCTACTAAATGAAAGTATGCCATATGCTGCATAAACTTAGGGAACAAACAACAGCCAACTGTGGATGTGGGTAGTGTGTCTGTTGCGTTGTAAAACAGAAATAAGGTGGAACATCAGAGGAGAACAACAGGAAAGAGAGCATAAATAGTCAGAGACTGTCTGAAGAGAGAGAGAGGGAGAAATCATATGAAGAGACAGAAACCGTATGAGAGAGAATATAAACTGAGAGTGCGAAGAGAGTAGGCCAGATCATGCATGTTCACTGCACTGTATCACAGCCAGTGAGAATTATGGGAGAGGAAGTGTGCTGGTAATTACCGTCAGTCCTCCAGCATGGTTCCTATCGGTCTCTGTGTTTTCCACAACTCTGTGAGCCTGTGCGAGAGGCGTGTCACCGCACACTCAGCCTGCTGTGTGAGCTGTGCGACACTCAGCCTGCTGCCGCACACTCTGCCTGCTGCCTGCTGTGCGAGAGGCGTATCTCCGCACACTCTGCCTGCTGTGTGAGGGCCGTATCACCGCACACTCAGCCTGCTGTGTGAGGGCCGTATCACCGCACACTCAGCCTGGAGAGCTGCACTGGCACAGAGATGGGCACTTCATTAAGCCATTAAGGACTAAGGATCGTCATCAGACTGGACTCCAGAGCACAGCACCCCACACAGCATAGCATGCCATTACAGGAGCACACTGGCGACTGTGGCTACAGCTCCACCAACCCAAATGTCCCTGACACACCACTCAGCTTCAGATGGAACAAAATTTCAGCTTCAGCTCGAGCAACATCTTAGCTTTGTTAGTCTGTGGGGCTCTTGATTCAGGGGTCTATCACAGTCCGGGAGCATTCACACTCACACTTCCACAACACCCAATGCAGCCCAGTCTGACTCCACACCCACCAGCACATAATCCCAGCGGTCAGAAACTCACCCCCCCCCCTTGTGAGTGCAGTCAAGGCCAGACACACATGCAGAAGGGATCCTGCTAGGTCACTCACTGGCACAGCACACAGTAGCATCATGGAATGGGGCATGTGGTACCCATAAAACATTACTCTATATCGTGGAATGGGACATGTGTCGCACATTAACCGTTCCCCTGTAACCTTCTGCTCCTTGTACACGGCACACTGATACTGATACAGCCCTGTCCTCAAGCCTGAGGAACAATCCTGTGGCAACAGCACAAAGAAGGGGCTTCCTCTACCTCCCCTTCCCCTACCTCAGACACAGTAACAAGATCTCTTGTCAGCTAGACAGTCTTCTTTCACCCTGCTCTGATCTTTAGTTGACATCTGCAGTCAGTCAGGTTGGCATCAGTCAGTCAGGTTGGGTTATGTGTCATAGCTGTCACGACACCATCATACCGCCGGAGCGAACGTCTCTGTCATGTCAAGAGTCCCACAGGGCGTCTACGCAGGAAGGCAGAGTTCAGAAAATGTTTACTCATCATGCAGATGATCTGGTTCCAACAGAAGAGGATGTACAGCAGAACCTAGATCTGCTAGAGAAGTTCTGTCAAACCTGGGCCCTGACAATTAACCCTCAAAAAACTAAAATTCTTGTGTTTTAAAAAAGATCCAGACATCAGGGAGCCAAACATAACCTTACCCTAGGGACAACGAAAATCCAACAAACGACTAATTGTACATGCCTAGGGTTACTAATCAGTTTTACAGGAAACTGCCTCTCTCTCTGACAAACACCAGATGACAAACACTTTCTCTTTTATTGTAAATTGTGAGCACTGTCTCTCTCACTGTGCATGCTGAGAGGATGATGTTAAGTGAGGTTGTTAGTGCTGACTGTTAACCTAGACTGACTGTTGACTGGCTGAGTTTGCGCGGGTCTCTATGGGCTGTGTGTTGGTAGGGATTGCGCCTCTCGTGGATGAGGGTGTGTCATCCCTGTCTCTCTGCCATGGTTTCAGTTGTGCACCTGACCCTAGTGTAGGCGTTCGCCTTGCTGTAGGAGAGCAGGTTGGGCATGAGAATATTGTATCCGCTCCAGGGATTAAAAAAAAGTTGTTGTTTTTCAGAAAATTTAGTGCTTAGCCAATTGCATGATTGATAGTGGTGTTCTTGTGAACGGGGCATTCATTCAGGATTTACGCCCATACTACGGGTTACTATTTTAATTCTGCTTATTCTTGTTTATTCCCAACAAGATTTGGGGGAGAGAGCTACATATATTTTGGGATGTTTCAATCAAAATGATCAATTTTGTCTGAAAGAACCAGTCTTTAAATCATGTGCTGGCATATCAGGCAGGCAGTGTGGTACAATGGTTAGAGAACTGGGCTTGTAATGTTAAGGTTGCAGGTTCAATCCCCAGGTGGGACACTGCTGTTGTACCCTTGAGCAAGGTACTGAATTGCTTCAGTTAATATCCAGCTGTATAAATGGATTGTAAAGAAATGTCAACTGTAAGTTGCTCTGGATAAGACCGTCTGCTAAATGCCTGTAATGTAATGTGCTGGCTTTTAGGACATAGGTATTAATGTTTCTGGATTCACCAAGATGGACTCTAGAGCAACAGAGCAGGACATATATGGGCGAATATGCTGAAGGGGGTTCTGTCCCTTCAACTTTCGGGGGTACTGGCAAGGGAGGCAGGGCCAGGTTTTTGGTAGTGCAGCCCCAGCCAGAGAAATCACAGGGCTCCTATACTGACAGAATTTTGGAATTTCATTGATACACCCAGTTACCTGTTTCAACACAATCACGAGGAACTGAGGGACGATAAGATTTTTCCAGACTTAACGCCTCATGGGGTGGATTCAGCGCTGCAGGGTTTTTTTAGATGAAGTGTTCGGTAAACCGGTTATGTTTTTTCCAGAGGAGGAGAAATTTGTGAAGTCAGTCCCAGCTGAGTGAAAAGAGGAGGTTTAGTCTTAAGAAATGTATGACAGCCTAATGGAAATGGGAAATTAGGGATCAAACTAAATGATGCCCATGCCTCACAGGGTGTTTTATTTTCTAGTCTGCCATTTCTGTCCTTTCTCTTGTTACTATTTCTTTTTGTCTTCTGGTCCGTAACCACTAAACTGTGGAGATGCGTCGCATGCTGTGTATTTTGTATTCTGGCCTTTGCAGGGCAGAGGACTGTGACCCTGCTCAGCTGCTACAGGGTTTACCTCAGCTTCAGAGACTGACCACTGTGGTGCGGCAGCTCATGTCAGGCCACGCCCCCGGTATTGATAGTTGGCCGTCTGACTTATGAACACTTCTGGGGATGTGTTGGAGGATCTATATGGTTTTTTTGTTAATCTCTCAGGGAGGGCTCACTTCACCTTTTGTGGAATGTTCACATCTGGATTGTTTGTTTGCCTTGTTAGGGAGGTGGTTTTAGTTTTTGGGTGAGGTTTTCTCTAATGCGCTGTTTATTTCGGGGCCTAGATACACTGCTGGGAAAAAGCAGTATAAATTGCTGCTATTGGCACTGATTGGTCTGTCTGGGCTGGTCAAGCTGGCCATATGGAAGAACATAAACTGTATCTGGGGGAAGGAGGCAGTAGACCCTGTGCAGATGCTGGCTGGAGCATGTGTATTATAGGCTGGTAAATCTTTTTTGTTGAGGTGTGGGGTCTGAATAATGTATTGTGCGCTGTGGATGAGGATGATAGTTACATTTACATTACATTTACATTTTAGGCATTTAGCAGACGCTCTTATCCAGAGCGACTTACACAGTTTACATTTTTCTTTACATTCAACCATTTATACAGCTGGATATTTTACTGAAGCAATTCAGGTTAAGTACCTTACTCAAGCAACCTTTCGGCTACAAGCCCAGTTCCCTAACGATTATACTACACTACCAGCCAGTATAGTTTGTTGTTTATGTGTGTTTTTTATTTATTTATTTATGCATGTATTTTCTCTCCCTCCTTCGCTCCCTCCCTCCCTCCCTGCCTCCCCGTGTTGGAAAGATCGAGTGAACCCATCTCCACGGAGAGCAGCTGAGGGGCAGGGTTACTGGGAAGGGCAGAGGAGGGAGACGTTTCCATTAGGAGCACATTTACTTTGCTTAATGAAAAATATTGAAAGAGGCTCTTTAAAGGGAACAGGAGAACCCACAGCATCGCGAGGGGCCCATCGGAGCGGTCTGTGGAGGCTGATCCGGAGAGTACAACAAATGCAGATTCACATATCAAAAGAAATGTATGAGGCTGCTTTGGGCATGTTCAGAACAGGGAAATTTGAGGGTAGTTGGGGAACTGAGAAAATCGATCCCTACAATATTCATTAACAGCAGCACGATGGAATAACTGAGCGAAGGGAGGAATGGCTGACAGGAATCCAGATCTTCCGTTGCGTTACGGCACTTACAGGCAGCTGCAGTGAGCATATGCAGAATCACTGAGACTACCTGCTGTGACCACGCTCCAATTTAACGCATCTCAAACACACCAGCTCTGCAGCTGCCTCCCCGTAGCCTCTATCCACGTCCAAACAGCCCATACTGAAAGGACAGCAGGTCTGAATATCACAAAGGTGCAGAGTTTGTATCAGTGTTAGCAATGCAAATTAAAATGCTAATGGAACTCGGGCCTAATTTCCATTCTCTTCATGCTCCATTTGATACCGTACATCTCCTTTGATCAGATGTTCCTCTAATAAGCAATGATTTCTACCCTTGCAGATACCATTCATCAGATAGTTTTTTTTATTCCAAACGCTATTAAAGTCCTTGCATATTAATTGTACTGTTGGTCCTTTTTTATTTTTTTTTTTTATCTTGTACAAGAGTATTTAAAAATAAAAAAACACAAATATGATTAAATATTGTTACACTATTGTTAAATGTTGCTTGGTAAATTTCACATGCATTGTAAGTCGTCAGATGAAGTGCCAAATGAAAGAAACGATGTCAACCGAACTTAAGGAGATATACAGCTCCCTTAAAGACATTCACGCCCGCAATGATATAAATGTAATCTGGAGAAAATGACAATGCAAATCCTTTCTCTAACGTTATGTCTGATGTACAGGTAGTGATGAAAATGGAAACACAATATTGTTCTGACAGCGAAAGGTTCTGGTTGCTCTTTAATGCCTGTGGGGTGCATTTTCCTGGCATGGCTTGGATCTACTCATACCCTTAGAAGGTGAGGTTGATGTAATCGTGACCTAATGGTACTGAGTGATCATCTTCACCTCATGTTATAGCATTTCTTTCCTGCAGAAGGGGTGTCTTTCAATATGATGATGCCCTCCGTCTACAGACCATGCATAGAGCACCCAGTAGTTTGAGGAGCGTGACACTTTGGAAGTTATCCATATGTCATGGCCCTTGCAGTTACCAGATCTGAACCCAATTAAGCATTTATGGGACATTCTGGAACAATTTCTGAGACAGACTTTTCCACTTCAACCAATTAAGCAACAGTTTATTGATATTCCAGACATTGGTAAACTGTATGCCAGGGCACATACAGGCCATACTGGCCACACATGATGGCTTAACACCCTATTGAGTGACTTTACATTGGTGTTTCAATTTCTTTATTCACTACCACTGTTTGCATAATACTAATGACGGTTATACTCTGGTTGCAACATGCGACAGTCTCGGTTTATACTTGGTTTATCTGGAAATAACTGTTTTATTTGACATAGGCTTGAATCCAACGCCCTGCTTGCATTGCCATCACGTGCAGAGGAAACCTTACAAGGAGCTACGGTGTCAGTTTCAATTAGCCACGTTTCCAAAAGCCATTAACACAATGATCTGAGGTTTGGCCAGCGCTGTGCCCTTGACAAGAGAAAAGTGTCAGCGTTCAGATAAATTTCAGTGGGCGGAGGCAGGGAGCATGTAATGACCCAACAGACTGCGTTAATTCCCTTTGACTCTGGAAGAATATGCTGTGAGTCATTTTTCCCCCCGGAGGACGGCGGTGGTACTGCGGGGGACACTCCTGTTGCCCGCTCTTTCCTGCTTCTGCTCAAGAGACCGAAGAGAGTCTGCAGAGCATGTGCAGGTGAGCGAGGAGTCTTGTGCAGGTGGGGGAGGAGCCATGTGCAGGTGAGGAGGAGTCTTGTGAAGGTGGGGGAGGAGTCTTGTGCAGGTGAGGGAGGAGCCATGTGCAGGTGAGGGAGGAGTCTTGTGCAGGTGAGGGAGGAGCCATGTGCAGGTGAGGGAGGAGTCTTGTGCAGGTGAGGGAGGAGCCAGTTGCGATTTGAAGTTTGAAATAAAGGAGGCTAAAACCATACCTTTAAACCATGATTAGTCTCAACCTGTTTCTGTTTATTTTCCTTGATTATCAATCAAGCAATTAATTAGCTGAATAATCAATACCAATAAGTATCGCGGTCACAATTTCCTTATTTCTTTACATCACAAAACTGTGTCGCATTTTCCTATATCTACAGATTATCTGAATTTGAGGATAAATGTTCGCTTCGTTCTCTGTGCCCAAATTTATATATCTGTTAATCTGATCTTTGCTGATCTTGCAGTTATGCTCATGAAAATGCATTCATTGAAGTTTGTTTGCTAGGCGTTATTGCAAATTACGCTCAAAGCTAATACACAATACAGTTAACACAGGGATTGAAGTTAAAAGTGTAGCCTATTCTTCTAATTCAGTTCATTTTTACTTAGTTATGAAATGATTCAGCTGATTTTTATTCAATTAAACCCTGCATTGTCATCTACATTCTCTAACATGAAGAAAGGGAATGCTACAATTGGAGACACAATTAAGAGAAAGTTTTGTGATTAATATAACAATAAATGCCATTTAGCAGACACTTTTATCCAAAGCGACTTACAGTAGTGAATGCATAAATTTTTCAGTATATGTGATCCCAGTGGGAAATCAACCCACAACCTAAGCATTGCCAATGCCATGCTCTACCAACTGAGCCATATTACTGATTACTTGCCAATGGATTGCTCAAATAATTGGCATGCTTGTTAATCAATCAAGATAAATGGAAACAGGTTGAGCCCCCAGAGTTGTGGGCAGGTGAGGACAGAGTTGTGTGCAGGTGAGGGCAGAGTGTGTGTGCAGGTGAGGGCAGAGTCATGTGCAGGTGAGGGCAGAGTCATGTGCAGGTGAGGGCAGAGTTGTGTGCAGGTGAGGGCAGAGTCGAGGTGCAGGTGAGGGTGTGCAGGTGAGGGCAGAGGTGTGTGCAGGTGAGGGCAGAGGTGTGCAGGTGAGGGCAGAGGTGTGTGCAGGTGAGGGCAGAGTCATGTGCAGGTGAGGGCAGAGTCGTGGGCAGGTGAGGGCAGTCGTGTGCAGGTGAGGGCAGAGTCGTGGGCAGGTGAGGGCAGAGTCGTGTGCAGGTGAGGGCAGTCGTGTGCAGGTGAGGGCAGAGGTGTGTGCAGGTGAGGGCAGTCGTGTGCAGGTGAGGGCAGAGTCGTGTGCAGGTGAGGGCAGAGTCGAGGGCAGGTGAGGGCAGAGTCGTGTGCAGGTGAGGGCAGAGTCGTGTGCAGGTGAGGGCAGAGTCGTGTGCAGGTGAGGGCAGAGGTGTGTGCAGGTGAGGGCAGAGTTGTGTGCAGGTGAGGGCAGAGTCATGTGCAGGTGAGGGCAGAGGTGTGTGAGGGCAGAGCCGTGTGCAGGTGAGGGCAGAGCTGTGTGCGCACGCTTCATTGGGCAGATCTCACTGACCAGACGCAGGGCTGGGCTGTTGACATTACCGAAAAGGCCCTTATTAGGAGTTCTCTAAAGCAGTGTTTCTCAATCCATTCCTACAGGGCCCACTGCCCTGGAGATTTTTATTCCAATCTCCGCTCCTGACCTATCATCTGCATCGGTCGTCTGCTAAAGATCACTTGAGCACGGTTAAGTGGTGGTTGGAATGAAAACATGCAGTGCAGTGTGCCCCGTAGAAATGGATTGAGAAACACCGCTCCAAAGAGCTGCCATGGAAACAACTATAGTGTCGAGAGGGAAGGGAACGGAGACTGCAACCCCTAAACGGCGAGTCTAATGGAGGACCACCTGTGGCTCGCGACAGCCAGCCTCACACACGGGCCCGACCCATTGACTCCATTGGAGTCCCGAGAGGGAGACGGTTTTGTCTACGTCATATGATTGACAGCTTTCACGTCATGCTTTTGCCAAACAAAACAACCACCCCCCACCACCACCCTACTCCTCCCAATCGGAGAAGAACCATGAAGCTCATGTGAGTGAAAGAGGGGCCTTGGTTTTGTCTACACACACACACACAGGCAGCAGTTTATGATTGAGCAGCTTTCTTTGAATGCGTCATGCTTTTGCCAAACAAAACAACCCCCGTCTGCCAAATAACAGAATTTGTTGTTTGTCATTTGTACAGCTGGAGTAACACTCATTTGGAGTGGGAGTGAAATGGAGGAGCAATACAATTTTGAAATGGAATAGTCTCACAACTTGGAACATGGAAATTATTAGTATACTGGAAAAGAACAATAACAAATAATCAGCATTTTATATATATATATATATGCATATGTGTGTATGTATGTTTTTTTCAGTAATATTCCAATGTTATACAAATTATTAAAAATTGACAATAATATTCTTATCAAATTCAACTGTTACTGTGCTTACCTGCAGCACGTCAAAGACTCATATTTATAAACGGATTTTCCCCATTGTTCTACGAATGTATTTTTATCCCTATCCCTTGCAAAGAATGATGGGAGATGTGAACGAGTGAGTGTGCCGAAGTGTATGCCTGAGCAGACTCGATTGAAGGGCACGAGAGCGAGGGAGAGCGAACAACAATGCAAACTTCTCAAAGCTGAATTTATGAAGCAAGTGAACAAAATGTACTGGAATGCAACTGGGCCAGTGTGCACTACAATGTGTTCTGCAGTGAGGCGGCAGGGTACAGTGTGCTCTGCACTGAGGAGGGTACAACAAAACACATTTAGGGATTTTTTTATATAAGGAAAGCAAAAAAGTCTAATCGGCCTCAATGATAAACCAGAGTAGACCACCTCTCAGATATATAAGCAGTCCCAGTGAGGTACCTCGGTTAGATTTGCCGTCATCAGACATTTCGCATACATCGTGTTTGAGGTAAGAAACAACACATCCGTTTTTGATCGCGGGGTTGTGTTCCTCTTTAATGCCTAAGCACAAAGAGTGGTGTTTTAATTGCCTGTCGCAACATAGACAAAGATGGGAAATGAAATCTGTCTGTTCGCACACCTCTCTCCATCACACACCTTTTGCACACAGTAGCAGGAGACCAGAAACACAGCTGTAGTGTTGGTTATGGTGTCAAATTTCAGTGTTCATCAAACCACCATTATCCCCAATTGGACATTTGAACAAACAACCATAGAAGATATACAAGCATAAAGCGTCATAAAGACCATGCAATGTAGTCAGGGAAAGTGAGGCAGTGGGGGAAATGAACTTAATAGCTCACTCTCCATCTTGAGTAAAGTTGAACAAAATATTCTATATCAACTCCAGCAGAGACAGTAAAAGTAGAAGACTCATTTAAATCCTCATCTCTTTGCTGGTATAAAGGGTAATGATGATGTGTTTGGAGCTTGGAACTGATAGGGGAAATCTAGAAAAATTGGTGCATCTAATTATTTTTTCACACGTACTGCATATTTATATCGTCGGTTGAGTAAAACCATTTTTCTACAGAGTGCAGATATTTTCAGGGGACATTGTATCACAGAACATTCTGTATAGCAGTTACTGCATAAAGAAGACCTGGCTTCATCAAATATGACAAGGGCCTTTGTCCTCCACATGCTAACAGGTGCTGTGTTCATATATACTGCATATATCTGTGTGTTGTTTGCTTGCTTTGTGTCAGCGAGGAAGACTCAAGGTGTTGTGTGTGTGCATGTTGTCACGAGCACACAAGCACACGTAACCAGGGATAGTGTCTCAAAGACAGGGCAGCGACTCCCAACAGACCCTCGAGACGTTCCTTAGAGATGCAGTGCTAAACATGTTCCCTCTGGAACGTATCAGAACTTACAAACCAGCCTACCGTCAATGCTACTGGCTCCACTGGGGAGCGTTATATGTTATAACAGATTAAAGCTCCCCTGGGATAAACTATATAAACTGAGTAAGGCCCACTGAGGAAAATTATAATCTGAGTAAGGCCCATTGGGAAAAATTATAAACTGAGTAAGGCCCACTGAGGAAAATTATAACTGAGTAAAGCTAAGGAACATTTTTACTGAGTAAGGCTGCACTGAGGAACATTGAACAACTGAGAAAGGTTTGACTAGGGGAGCAGAGAGGGAAGGAGAAGCAGAGGGAAGCAGAGAAAATCATTGGCTGCCAGCTCCCCCCTCACAGATCTGTACACCTCCAGGATGAGGAAGAGAGCAGGGAAAATCATGGCTGACCCCTCACACCCCGGCCACTCTCTCTTCCAGCGCTTCCCCTCTCAGCGGAGACCGAGAGTGAGAGCCCTAAAGACTAGGACTAACCGCCACCTGAACAACTTCTTTCCCCAAGCCATAATCCTCCTAAACAAAGACCCTTCCTCTACCCCCCCCTGTTCACTTGCACACTCTCACTTTAACTGTGCCATTAACTGTGACTTTTACTCTGCCCATTTGCACACTCTTGCACCTTAACTGTGTACATAACCCAGTTATTTGTACTGTATTTGTATATTAGCACTGTACTGTATTGTATTGTATTATATTATATTGTATTGTATTGTATTTTTATTACACTATTTTTTTAAGCTCTTGTTATTGTATTGGATTGTATGTTGACACCTTGCACTAAGGCAAATTCCTTGCACATCGTACTTGGCAAATAAATAATTCTGATTCTGATTCTGATTCTCTGACCCCTGGAAGGTGCAAGCGGTGAAGGCAGTTGTTCTAAATGCAGGTTGCCCACTGCAGCCCAGGGCCCAGGCTGTGTCTGCCCAACTCTGGCCGGCAGTCCAGGGGGGCCAGGAAGCTGGCATGAGTTGGTGGCATGCAAGCAGCTCTGTGTGTGTGAGTAACAGGTTCCATCCAGACACATGGGTTCTGTCTCAGTGGAGGCAGTTCAGTTTGCATCGTCACCGCCGGTCCCAGAGTTGCAGGCGGCAAACTTGCAGAACGAGGGAAAGGGATAATTGATATAGACACGGGCGTAATTGGCCACCAAATTACACTAATGCTTAACTCCCTCAAAAGCCAGAATAAGCCTATATTTTGTTTCTTTTAAACAGAGGAAATGTAGTGGGTCAAACACAATTACAGGTAAAGGTATTATAAAGAGGATTACATGCTAAATTACCACCATTTGTGATGATCTGTGACTAAATAGATTAATTAAAACAGATTCATGAGGTTGAAAGTCTCCAATGTGACCCATATGCCTCAAAGCGCTCGTTCAAATATCATATTTGAAAAATTACAATAATCTCAAAGAAAGGATAGGGCTGAATTGCAGCTTTCACTGTTGAAAAGCTTTTGGTAAGACTGTACAAGTATAACAGATTAAAGCCCCACTGAGGAAAATTATAACAGAGTAAAACTGAGGAACATTTTTACAGAGCAAGACTCCAGTGAGGAACATTTTAACTAACTAGCAAGCAAAACACATTCAAAAGAAATGAATCAGCAAACATGTGAATAGCTGTATCAAAGTTTAGATGTTTTTATTTTATTTTACCCCTATGTTTCTCCCAATTTGGAATTTCCTAATTGTTCGTGATCGTGATCACTGCAACCCCCTTGGTCAATTAGGGAGCACAGACAAACACGCACTCTCCTCCCGGAAACCCAATGTGAATCAACTGCTTCTGTTCACGGTACAACCCCCCAGGTGAGCTTTCACGGACATTGAGTCAGAGGAGGACACTTCTTGTGTAGCTTGTGCAGGCAGACTGTGGCACCTGATTGGCCAGAGGAGATCACTGGTGCGCGATGAAACACGAATGTCCCACTGACTGTGAGTCCTCCCTCCTCGGGCAATGCTACGGCCAGTGCTTCATTTGTGCCGGGGCTAGCCAGGGCACAGCCCCGGCAAATGCCAAGAATCCAATTTTGCCCCCTGGCCAATGTCTTACTCAGAATCAGAGCCCCAGGCTCATAAATATCTAAAGTGCGACAACAACGCGTATTTTAAACTGGAATTAAACAACGTTACGTCCAGTGAACATCAGAAATGTAAATAGAATGCAGAAATGCAGCGACAGAGGTAGGAAAAGTTTACCCTTTGTTCTCCGGGGAGGGGGCGCGGGCGCATGTGGTTGGGGGAGGCGAGTTGAGCCCCGGCATCTCTTATTTTACAAATTAAGCACTGGGTACGGCCAATTATGCACCGCCTTGTGAGGAACAGGCACGGTCTATATTCGATACTACACCGTCGGGCCACCCAAACACTAGAACAGTACAAAATGTAATCTCACTACTTTTAATGACCAAACTATCTGGCTATTGTCTGAGACTTCTACAAAACTCACAGTAGAATCAGTTCTGCTGTATATGTTTTTAGAGTGGCCTTTGAAGGTAGATGTGGTAAATGGTGGTAATTGTGGTAGAAGGTAGATGTGGTAAATGGTGGTAATTTTGTGGTATTCTGTCGATGCTGCAGGGCAATGAACTCAGTGCAAAGGGTGCAAGGCACTGGTTACCCTTCACTGCAGTGGGAACCCCTGCCTCTCTGGGTCCCATCCATCAATTGATCAGATGGACGATGAGTTCATGCATCTTGCTCCGGCCTTCTGCCAACAGCAGCAAATTTCAGCACAGGTACAGGTGTTTCCCCATTCAATCAATCAATCAATCAATCTTTATTTTTGTATAGCGCCATTTACAAACAGGTTGTCACACAGCGCTTCACAATTGGCATTTTCCAGAGGGAATCAAAAAAACAGAAAACCATTGGAGCCAATGTGGGAGACTGGAAAATGATTCCCTGACCCCTTAAAAGGCGGTCGAGATGAACTCCTGGAAAATTGTGGGATACAGAGAAAAACAACACAAATAGTCCTTGAGGCTCATGTGGCTTAACAGACCACCGGAAGGGCATTCTAAGTGTAGGAGTGGGGTGGACCTCATCCCTCCAGATACCAGGGCAGGGCAGGGGATGGAACCAGCAGCTAGGGTCTGGGCCAGCGGGCATTCACACTCCCATGAGGCTGTGAGCTTCCTGAGGGTTTACGGTGGTTCCCTCTTCCACCTGGGGATGTCAAACAGTGGCTACTATGTGCCACATTCTGTACCACTATCCTCATGCAAGCGCCCTTGTCCTTGCCTACTAAAATCATAAAATAATCACATGACCTTCTTTTATAATGAAATAAATATTACAAAGAGCTATTTTGGGATTTAATTCTTTGTTAGTTAGTGTCACATTGTTCCGTTTATGTTTCCAATTAACAAAGCAGCAGCAGGGCATTTACCCTTTTCAGCTGCAGAAAAAAGCATTAAAAATGGGTGTAAACTTTCACCTTCCATCCTGCATTTATTTTAGCACTAAAAGAATTTAAGCACTACTGAGTTTTAGGCCACTCAAACTTCATATTAACGTCTGTTTTTTAACTGGCTGTTTTTAAGGCACGATGCAGGCTGTGATTTGTTTTGTTTTAGATGCTCAGTAACACTGAAGCTGAAATCAAGCTCCTTTTCAGATATCCTGGCTGCTTCATCTCGTACTCCCTTTGATTCGGTTTTACTTTCAAATGCGCAATTTCAAAGAAATAAAACAGTTGTATCTTTTAGTCATCTGACAACTTCTGTTAGATATTTACTTCAAGGGTTTTTAAAATAAAAAGGTAGTTGTTCTGTTGTATATACACTGGCAGAAGAATATTCTGTTAGAAATTGTATGAGGTGGTATTTCATGTTAAACATTTTTGATTGGCCCAGTCATAATGTTAATCCCGGCCAGACTCAAAAATGTTCCGTTTTTCAGGCTATTCTCATGAGACTCACTCTATAATGATGTGAGGGATGAATATTTACCTTATTCATTTTGTCCCTTCTCTCACCGTGACATGAATTCAAGCTAGAGCTGAGTAAATGCATTAATGTAGAAAATCTCCTGCTGACAGTTAGCAGAGGTAAATAAAGGCAGTTTGTTGAATGAATTGGGCTACATGGCCATGCGTAACAATGAGGATGCCTGCAGAACAGTCAGACACACACAACCACAGAGCCAAACCCTGGACCTGCTGTCAATCATCTAACCATATCTGCAAATAAATACAGCAGGCAATACGGTATAACTCCTAAGTCTACATTGGAGAGGTGCAGGTGAGTTGCTAAATCGCCCGTGGGGGAGGTTGAGTTACTTGGCCGATGCCCTTACAGTAAAGCCCTAAGTGAGGGCAGGAAGGAGTCTAAACTAAACTAAATAAAAAGGAGACTCGTGAAGACCCCACCCTCTTATTTTATTTGAAATAAATATCAGCAGTAAATGAGCATTCCAGCAGTGGAGCATAAGCAGCTCTCCGTTTCTCCAGGCATGCAGCACAACAGCACACAGGCGAGAGGATGAGGGGCCAGAGAGAGGAGGGGGGGCAGAGAGAGAGAGAGAGGAGGGACAAAGAGAGAGACAGTGAGAGAGAGAGAAAGGGGGAAGAGAGAGGGGGAGAGAGAGAAGGAGAGAGAGAGAAAAGGGGGGAGAGAGAGAAAGAGGGGGGACAGAGAGAGAGAGAGAAAGAAAGAGGGGGGACAAAGAGGGAGAGAGAGATAGAGAGAGAGAACGGGGGGACAAAGAGAGACAGTGAGAGAGAGAGAAAGGGGGGGAAGATAGAGAGAGAGAGAGAGAGAGACGAAGAGAGAGAGAGAGAGAGAGAGAGAGAGAGAGAGAGAGAGAGAGAGAGGAGAGAGAAGGGGGACAACGGAGGAGAGAGAGATAGAGAGAGAGAAAGAGGGGGGACAAAGAGAGAGAGATAGAGACAGAGAAAGAGAGAGAGAGAGAGAGGGGGATGGGGGGAAAGAGAGAGAAAGGCTAAACGAATACAGAGCCACTATCAGTGTGACGGAGAACGTGATTAGTCAAGTCGTCGTGATTAGTCAACTCGACAGCAGCTAAAGACGCTGAACTACTGGGCGATGTGGTGCGTTGGTGTGAACAGACCTTGAAAGCTCACCCTTGAATGCGTTCCTGACACCTGAAATGTCACATGTTGCTGCTGCGCTGCCAAGTCTGCTGTTCCGCTTCGCAATCTGATTAAATCGATCCCATACAACTTGGCACACGTTCCAAAAACTCTGCAGCACTCCAATGAACGTGAATAAACACTGTATGTGTGAGTGCATGTGTGCACAACACACGCGCAACTTGCTGAGCGTCCGGGCTCGTGCACAGCGCAATCACCTTCTCTGTTCGAGGGTGAGGTAGCGTACTCCAACCATTAATGTCCGACTAACTGACATGTGTTAGACCCATAAATGATGAACAATGGTATTCTAATCACGACCCCAGTCTGACAGCAGATATTCTTTAAATTAAGGTAGTTAATTAATCAACTGCATTTCGAAATTAATTTCACTCTAGTAAGTGCGAAATCACGTCAAACACCATACAACTGGCGCATGTCACCGAAATGCACAAATGTATTCTATGTACAGTCTGCCCACATTCAATTAGTGTGGAACGGATACAACACTTAATGTACAACAAAGGCCTTCCGGGGGGCACGATTTTAATTTATATACCCGGCTCGTTTATTTTTAATCAGTTGAGCCGCCTCTATTCCAATGCAAATATATTTACATCTTCAAAAGCAAATTTGCCAAGGACTGCGAAATTGCACTGGGACCAAGGGAGCGGCAAGACCGCATCGACTTTTATCTAAGTACACGCATTAGGACAAGCGAAAACTCCTAAACGGTTGTTCCACAACCAAACAGCGGGCACGTGCAGAACATTTAGAAGGGTATAGTTTTACACTTCGTTTTCAGGCAGGGTGTTTGTAGCCGGCTATTTTTTTTAAACATTTTTTTAAAGTAGTACCCAAAGGCGAGCAAATATAACTGAAAGGCTTTGTTACGCCTCAACATTTTGGTCAGCACGAAAATGCTACATTTTATCAGCAGTTTCCTTTCTTTCATTTATCGAGACTGCGTAACACAGGCTACTGTTGGAACCAAACACCTTACCTAGCTCATTAGCGCGTGTCCCTGGCGTTGTCCGTGCATTTGCTTGTCTGTTTTTGTTTTTTCTTCTTCAAAAATAAGTTTTTTTCTTCAGTATCGCGTTCAAAGTATGAGCAGACGACTATTTAGCTGTTAATAAAATGTACCTTCATTTCCAAACGTTTTTTTCTCCTGTCGTGTGCTTTAGATACTGTTTGTTGTACGTCGATGGCCAAATATATAGCAGTAACGTAATTTGTGTATTTCATCCGCATCAAACAGTTGAAAATATCAATGTATCCTCCTCTTGCATCTGATTAGGAATTTTGTAGCACACTCTTGTCCAGGTCAGTTTTTGTTTTCTTTCTTCCTCTTCTTTTAAACGCAAACTGACTGGAAAGCATCTACATCTGAGTGTCGCCTCTAAAACGAGAGAGCTACGCTCCCCTCCATCCTGCTGGTTGAAACTGCTCCGCACAGCTCCGGGGAGGGTAAAGGAGAGAGCACGATGCAATTCAGTAGCCTACCTACGTAACCGGATAAATTCCCCCCGCTGCGACGACAAAAAACAAATACCAACCCTGTAAGCGATTATCCCAGTTACTGTGTCGGTACAAAAGCATACAAGTTGTGCACAGAATGCAACACGCGGACAGCAAGGTCACGGAGACTATGAAACGCAGCCGGCGAATCACTGAAGCCCGTCTGTGTTCCCAGTTCCGTGTTCTGGTGCGCTGCCGCCCAGCGCACAGTTCTCAAGATCCTAAAACTTGCTACAATCCCAGAATTTGCATTTATACGGTGTATTTGTGCATTTTATTAAAATAATTTTACGAGACAGATTGTTAAAAAATTAACGTTTGAGCATTTATTGCCCATGCTGAATGGTGCATTTGTGTGAAATGTAGCCTATCATTGCATTTGGTTCAGAATAAATACAAGAAAATCGTATTAAATATATATCCGACTGAATAAAATAGGTATGGCAGCCCGTGTTTATGGTTGTTAATAGCTATTTTTTGTTACTGTAGCTAATCACCCCTAGCCTAATAATCAAAAACATGATTTAAACAAAACAATAGTTATCAGCCACTGAAGTGTGTCAATCACAGAGCATTAAATTACGTTTCTTAATGGAATGTTATTTTTTGAACCAGATTTATGTTCCTCTGAATTACTTAGGGTACTTGATAGCCTAACCAATCACTTGTCATCAATTAAGGAAGACTAGTCTCCAGAAGTCACTGTACCCCAGTAGTGACTGTACCCCAACAATGGGCTTTGCATCCCCTTATACTGCCAGTCACTATCCGCAGTCAATTGTACATAGTGCAACACCCCTTCAGGCATCACCAAGTTTCCTAAGCTCTTTTTGGAACATGGTCAAAGGTTCTCCCCATGACCCACGTGCTCCTGGCCTGAACGCTTCCTCTTCTGTGAAGCGCATCAAATCTTCGCCCGGATGCCTTGGGCTTCTCTTTCAGCCGGAGGGGTAATTGGTTACTCCCACCCCGTGCAGATTGAGTCTGCCCTGTTCCCCCCCTGTGCAGCTTTGTTGACCTCTTTCACAGTAATAGGATCACTTCAAGTCGTGCCCCCTCCCGCCTACTGTGTGTGGCACGCTTGGTGTTCCATTGATGAACACTGTAGGCTGTAGTTCGTCACACCGATCTTAAAAAGCCGGAGTTAAAGTGGTAGTCATAGAAGCTGCTTTCATAATCCCATAGCAGTCTAGCATTTTTCTAGCGACTGGTTTCAGTTGAGGCATTAAATGATATGCCCACTGTTCACCCCATGTGTATTTCGTGGTTTGATTGTATTCACACTGCCTAGAATAGAGATGCTGCAACTCTCCTGTTGCTTTGCTATTTAGCGTATCCGCTGTGTCCCAAACACAGTGCTTCCTGTGCCTGGAGGTCTCAGCACCGCAGCATCCCAACCGCTGTCACTGTGGTGATTCCTGTTCCTGCCACTGGGGGCACTAACATCACCACTCCCCGATCCAGCATCTGCATTGAATGTATTCCTGCCTATACGTCCGAGTCAGAGGAGCTTTTTACTGAGATGGGTACAAGGAAACAATTGATTGGTGCAATGGATGCAGTCCTTAAATCAAAACGGGTTTATAAAATGATCTTTCGTGTCGCTGTTTGTTTTTATGAAGCTATTTAGTTGAGTGATTACGTAACCTGGAGATGATGGACCTTTAACAGCGAGTGCTATGGCTGAGTGCACACTTGTGATCAAACGGTAATTTTCTATCGTTTTCACCCATTTCCCAATTACGTTAAATTACAGCTTTAAATTACTGCTTTCAAAAACATGTGGATGGATCGAAAGAAGCAACTTCTTGGAAAAAAAGTCGAAACACGGTCAGAGCCAATTCAAATTCGACGGATGAAACCCGCTGACTGCAGTAATGAGAGAGAACACATTTATCTGAAGAAAATTAGGCGAATAGAATTAATACAATACTTTTGAGAAGTGTGGAAGTTTTGGAGGCCATTGGTACATAGTTCTGTTGAAACCCATACGACATTTGAGTGCTTCGTACAATTAGCTCCAAATCTTTTGCAACAGTGACTTTCACCTTAATCACAGTACAAATAAACAGTGTACTTTATTTTCTTGATTCATAAGTGATTGTGAAATGTACTGTATGAATGTGTTGTGAAATGTTTTTTCTAAATGTTTTACAGACAGTTTTGTAGGAATTTGAATTGGGTTGACAGCCATACTATTTTGAAAAGTAATTTAAAAAAAAAAGAAATTACTAACCTTTTCCTTCCCAGTGTTGCAGGTATGGTACGCAGTTGCCTGCAATGATGTCTATCACTGTATTACTGCACTGATCTCTTGCACTGAACTATGATTGTTCCTACCATGTATTAATGCAGTTCTTGTAAGTCGCTCTGGATAAGAGCATCTGCTAAATGCTTAAAATGTAAATGTAAATTTAAAGTGTCATGAGATCTCTTCATCATGGGATGGTCACAGTGAGTTAGTATCTTGGTTTAATGTCTCATCTGAAGTATGGAACTTCCTATAGCACAGCACCTCATCACTGGTTCAGAGGGAAGAGCACTCCCTACTGATTACCATCAATACCAGTTTCAGAATGAACTTCGTTTTCTCAGTTCTCCCATCCAAGTACTAACCAAGCCCTACTCCACGTGGGCTTAGCAGTTTTACATCAGAAAGCTACAATATTTAAAACACATATTGATTAAGGTAATGATTTGGTTGATTTTAACTGTTGCTCTATTGCACATCAGATGTGATCTTACATATTGTATATCAGAACCATGCATGTGCACATCATACTTCTGATGTTCTAAACTGTTATTGAACTGTTATACAACAATTAACTAATCTCTGTAAGAGTGGAAAAAACGATAGCATAATTTGCTCTTTTAGAAAGTGTGTTGTGTTAATGCGATAATTTTAGTGTAGTCAATAAACACTCTAGTCCAGGGATGTCCAGTCTTATCCGAGAAGGGCCGGTGTGGGTGCAGGCTTTTGTTCTAACCCAGAACTAAAAAGCCTGATTCACTAATCCACCAATCGTGGTCTTCAATCGAGACCTTCATTAGTTGAATCAGGTGTGTTAGTGCTGGGCTACAACAAAAGCATGCACCCACACTGGCCCTTCTTGGATAAGATTGGACATCCCTGCTCTAGTCAAACACCTAAGCAATGTGTCCAAAGGATATACTGCAGATGATTTCAGAAATATTGTGGTATGGTCAAAGTATCATCAAAGTCACATGTCATGTCACAAGTCATGTGAGGATAAGCCTCAGCAAAGCCGCAATGTAGTCAAAGTTAGAATAAATCTAAGCTCAGTCTCGCAGTGTAGCCAATGAGAGAATAAGCCCCAGTGCAGTCACAATGTAGTCAATATGAGAGTAAAATTCAGCACAGCCACAATGTAGTAAACGTTAGAATCAGTCTCAACTCAGTTGCAGCGTAGTCACTGGGAGAATAAGCATCAGAGAGATCAGGCACTGCTGGTTTTTGTTGTTACAACAGAGTTCATCATCCCCACTGCGCCAGGAGAACCAAACAACAAACCAAGGATGAAGAGAGAGCTTAATCCAGGTTGCACCCTGAGCGCTCTGTAAGCCTCACACTAAAAGGCCTTCAGGTGAGGGTTCCCGGGATCTATGCTTGTTTCAGATCCAATCCATGTTTTCTTTCCAGAGAGCCAATTTGTAGCCTGGGATAATAGGGGGATAGATGTCAGACTGCGTGACCTTTTCAGCTTGTAGAGGTCCGTCACGTTCTCTGTCATTGCAATGGATGGGTGCGTGCCACCTTCTCACACGGGCTGCGAATGAATGAAGCGCATCGCTGAGCCTCAGAGTGATGAGCATTCTATGGCATGCAGAGTCATTACCTTCTGCAGACCACTCACAGACGCACCACGGACATCAGCCCCCGCAGAAACAGAGCGTTTTGAGAAAGAAATTAAAGACAGAAAAGGGACCAACAATGTGTTTTTTTGTAACAGTAACATCCTGGGAAAAGTATTTTTTTCATCAAATCCAATGCATACAACACATGCATACAGCATTACCTGCTGTGTAACAGCATATGCACACGGCTGGTGTTCACAAATGCTGGGTAGTGCATCATGCATCTTTAATTCATGCCGTATACATCGTATATCATATCATCTGTTTGAAATCTAAACTTGCATGGTCTCCATGCTCTCTTAACATTTTAGGAATATAAATAAAGGGTGTGTTCTGTGGGGCTGTGAAAAACACTGTAGATCAATGTTCATTAAAAAAATGAGCCTGAGGTCAAAACAAACACACCAGAAGGAGCAAAAACCCTCTGAATTTCCTTATAGGTCATTATTCTCATGCACAACTCTATCAACTCTTATCTGGTCAGCGTTCCTCTCGCCACTGCAAATCTGCACTCCACTACAGAGCTACACTACCGGTCAAAAGTTTTAGAACATCCCCCATTTTCCACTGAAATTTAAGCAGTTCAAGTCCAGTGAATAACCTGAAATGGTACAAAGGTAAGCGGTAAACTTCCAGGGGTAAACAAAAAATTTTAGGTCACCAAAAGATTAAATGTGCATAAATGGATGAGTTTGATGTTGCAGTTAGCTACACATGTTAAATTATAACTAAGTTAAAAATGCTGGTGATTTCACAGAGAACAGCCTGGGGCACTCTAAGGAGGCTAATTAATAGAACATAACACACTTATTTAAACTTTGGAATGAAAGATACAGCCTGCTTTACTGCACTGAAGTTGGATTTTAGTGTCCTTTGCTGGTTTACTGGAGTTCTACAGCTTCAGTTATCAAGCTTCAACCAAGAATCCCTCAGCAGCCATGGGATCATGAATTAGCACATCAGAAGCATTTATACTGTGCACATAATTATTTACCGATGCATTCTATGACTTATTACACCATCATGAGGTGTATGTTTTCTTATTTTTTAATTAATAAATTTATTTTTGGGGTGTGTGATCTAAACAATATATTATTATCAATATTCATATTATATTGTATATACAACCAGTGGTGTTACTGTATACAGGCTCATATTGCCCATTCCATCAACACTGGCTCAATAGCATAATTAACAACCATATTTATATGTAACAACTGACTAATCTCTGATGAATCAATTATATTATCAGAGGATTTAAACTAATTTCAACATTTTGAAGGAGTACATTTAAGTTTGTAATTTAATTTTCTTTGCCAAAGTGCCTGTCTTTAACTCCATTATTGTAATTGTCTGTTTAATTGTACTGTATAAACAGTTTGATTAAGCTCATGTTACCTAACACTGAGGAGGCTTCAACCTTTTTAACAAATTGTACATAATTATATCTTATATCCGCGTTGTTCTTGATTTCATGAATGTAACGTAAACAAGACATGTCTCCTGTTTGTGTGTGAGCCAGAGGTTAAACCATCTGCCGGCTGGGCTGCGTTCACTCCATGTAAAAGGTAAATGGAACAAAAAACTGTGTGAAATTGCTGCTTGTGAAAATAAACGTTATTTGTGGAAACCAAGTCAGTGTTCCTGGCAGCTTGTTAACGTTGACTCCAGAGGAAATGGCCAAGGAGTGGCCAAGCTTGTCTGAGGGGGAGTCGCACGGATTTTATTGTAAAGCACAAATGCATTTCAAATGTTGTAGGTGGGAGGGGTGGTGCAAGCTGTTCTCTTTTAAAAAACACAAGGTTGTGTACTGCACACATTACTTTGCAGAATGTCTGCGTCATGTCCCCTGACACTTGACACAGGTTCAAAAAAAAAAATCCCGTCGTATTAGTAGTCCCTTGTGTAACTGCTGCTAAATAGAATGTAGTCTTACACAATTTTATAACATCTGAATTCAGCTGTTGCATTCAGGCAGCTGTTCAGAAGCCTGCCTCTAGAACGGACAGCTGGATGACAATGTGGAATGGCGCATTGTAAAATAGCAAGCAGGTAAAGCATGTGACAGGTGTGACAGATACACAGTCTAAAATACACACCAGCCATGGCAGTTAAACACATACTGTATGTAGATTGCAGAAATACTCTGTATGTATAGCTGGCTAAGTTATGTTTTCTAATAGTATGTGCTGCACACAGCCTGGCAGATTGGTCTAGTTAAATTAGTAGTTAATTAGTACCTAGTTAATTAGTAGTTCAATTTTGATCAAAGCTATCCAGAGTGGGATTCAAGTTTTTTATTTTCATCAAGATTAGGGAACTTTGACAATTTAGGCCTACATGCAATATTCCTAATGCAGTAACTACTAGTGGTGTATCCGAACCTGAATACCATATTTGGAAATTCACAGATAATGCGTTATATGCAGACATAATTTCTACCCTAAATTGATAAATGATATTTGAAATTTTGTTTCTTTTTTTTCACAAACTATGCCATTTTGGTCGAAGCGGTAACACTTCAGCCGTTAAGACAGGTTTTCAAGATGATTTTTCAAGTGCTTAAACATGTTTTAATTACATACATTTGTGTAAATTCAGGATAAACCAAATAATGAATTAAATACTGGTTAAGTAGTCAACATATTTACACAAATAGATGATGTTTATGTATATTCAAACAAGAATAATAGAGCTAACATTAGCTAACATTGCCGGTTATTTAAGAAAGCTCTCACAATTACCACACCTCTCTCACAACACCAGACACTCTGTGCCAGTATTCAACTGCGTGATCTGCACAGATCAAATAGATTTTATATTAACGTAGCTAAATATCAGTTCATTTAATCTGTGCAGATTACGCAGTTTAATGCTCGTGAAAAAGTTATCAACAGTTTTTTCGAGGCTTTATTGCACGTTTTTCAAAGGTAGTACCTTGCACAATTAACAGACACATTTTCATTAAAAGTGTAGCCTAGCCTTTGAAATAATTCCATAGATTTTTACCCAATTAAACCATTTATTGTCATTTAAATTCTCTAACTTGACATGAAGAAGGAGATCGCTACAACATGACACCAATAAGAGCAAGCTTTGTTCTTACTGGCCAATGGATTATCCAATTAACTGGCAGCCTTGTTCATTAAGCAAAATCAATTAAGGTTGAGACCAACGATGGTTTACAGGTGAGATTTCATCCTCTATTCCCCGCTCACCAGCCACCACTGGTACACAATGAGTCTCAGGTATTATACTGTATTTCTATTTATGCTTGTGTGGTTCAAACAGAGACAATCATAAAATTCAGTTGTATACTCATTTAAGACATCTAGGTTATGTTTTGTTGAAATAAAGCTTTAAAAAGAAAAACACATGTTGTTATTCCTCAACATTAATGTTAAATCAGAGTTTGATCCATTGAAAGTGCAACAATTGCTATGTCAGTGAAAATTAGGCTGGAAAACTGGTATCTCCTTATTTAAGCCACACCTCCAGTTTTATATCCAAATACAGATACAGACAATTGTGTTGGTTGAACAGATACAGATAGTGATGTGTCTCCCCTAGTATCTACCATAGCTGCATTTAATAGCTGTATTTGTTAACCTGTATGTGGATTGAGCTACACACGGTTAGGGCAGGCCTTGTGGGGATGTGCACGTTCACTCCGGCACAGGAATATGGATCAGGCCTTTACAGCCAGCGCATGTTGGGAATGTGATGCTCAGCCCTTATCTGAATCAGGCCGGATAACCCTGCCACCCCCCCTGGAACAGAGGCCACAGAACAAGGCTGATAAACATGCATACCAAACGGGTCTGGATCTGCATGCCGGGTCAGGTCTCTGGGGTCCAAACGCACTGCTGTGCGATTCTGTGGGCGTCAGCTAACAATATAGATTCCTGTCCTCCCTCAGATGGACAGCTGCCTAATGGTCCCAGTGCTGTCCCAGCTTGGGTGGGGGAGGAAGCTCCTGTGCTCTTTCTTCCACTGGTGTCAGGCTACAAATAGTATGTGACACAGCCTGAAACAATCACCCGTTTAGGTGGAATGAACTGGCTGGGGGTTACCACCGGGGTAAATGCATCGCTCTAATTTCACTGACAACAAACAAACAAACTAGAGCAGACATAACTGCTGAGTGGAACGGTACTCACTCACAACTTTTTTTTTTTAAAGCACAAAAAATACAAACTAACCCATCTGGAAATGTTGAATTATGGATGAGGCGAGGCATAGGGACCTACACTAATTTAAACTGTCAATCAAGTGCTGTTTTAGACACTTTAGCCTCTTGGGAGTTTTGACTCATAATCAGGAGTGACATCAATTCTACCCCCACCCCCACCCACTGACTCTGGATAAGTTTCTATTGCTTTCCCATAATGTGTGAGGTGAAGACTAGTGTTAGATGAGTTGATCCCAGACCAGCGGTGCAACAAGTACCAGGGGTTCATTGTGTGAACAGCCTCTTGAAAGTGCTGCTAAACATTATACATTATAAATGTCAGCAGTTGTGGCCAGCAGTCTGACATTTGTTTTCTCTCTGAGTGGCAGTATTGTCTGCCTCTGTTTTTGTGGTGTGGCTATTAGTCACACTTTGCAGACTGCATTAGGGGTGAATTTGAATAAACACACTCCTCTCCTATGATAGCACCAAACCTTCAAACAGCGCCATGGTCATATGAGCAACAGGTTTATTTTTTTGATGAGATGGTGAATAACTGAATAAGACCTTCTGATGCACGTAAACATTCACACGGCCTACAGATAACAGATTTATTAGAGGTGCTTCATTTACAGCTGGCATATTAATATAAAAGATGGCACAAATAATTCACTAAATATAGTAATTCTTTACAGTTCCACATTACTAACCCAACTCTACACTCCAGATTACTGTTCCAACTATTCACTCTTTCAACCCAACTATGCTCATTTCCTGCCCCAACTTTTCTACACTCCACATAACTGACCCAACTCTTCTTTCCACATTGCTGACCAAAGAGCCATTGAAACAGGAGATGCAAATATCTGTAGGCAACACTTTTCAATGGAGTGAAATTGCTGACAAAAATACATATATATATACGCAAAAAACATTCCTAAACTTAAATTGCAATTTGCAAACGTGGATTGCAGTTGTAGTCGTAGATCATAGTTTGTAAATGCAAAAGAACATTCTTTTGGATTGGATTTCAAACGTGGATTGCAGTTGTAATCGTAGATCACAGTTTGTAAATGCAAAAGAACATTCTTTTGGATTGGATTGCAAACATGGATTGCAGTTGTAATCGTAGATCATAGTTTGTAAATGGAAAAGAACATTCTGTACGCATGTACGACTTTTATTGTGTCTGCATCTGCGTTTACGGACAAAATTTTGACTTTTAATCGTATTTTTATCAAAACATTGAGTAGTAGTGGTGCAATGATAGATTTACCCCATTGCAGGGGTGTTCAGCTCCAGGCCTGGATGGCCACAGTCTCTGCAGGTGTCTGCTGCAACCACGCACTGCACCACCTGATTTCACTCATTAGTTTACCTCCAGGAGGTGAACTAATTAGTGAAATCAGCTGGCATAGTGCTTTGTTGGAGAAAGTACTTGCATTTTTATGACAAATAATACAATTTAGGCAAAATGAATATATATAATGGAAGGGTTAACCTAATACTTTTAACATATTTTTAGATAGAGAGAGACGTGCTTGCTATGACCAAACTAACTTACCATTGAATAGACTTTCAGTTAATCAGTCACTATTTTGAAAAACCATAACAGACTAGATTTACCGTATCCCAGGCTGGGATGCAGCTGATGCGTCTGTGTTGGCATAATGGTTAAGGAACTGGGTTTGTAACGCAAAGGTTGCAGGTTCGATCCCAGGTGGGGCACTGCCGTTGTACCCTTGAGCAAGGTACTTAACCTGGATTGCTTCAGTAAAATATCCAGCTGTATAAATGGATTGTATGTAAAGAAATGTGAAACTGTAAGTCGCTCTGGATAAGAGCGTCTGCTAAATGCCTGTAATGTAATGTAATGTAATGTCTGAGGCTGCTGAGGAGAGTCCAAGAGAAGGAATGGGGATGAACACAAGATTTCCTGGCCACCCTGCCAAATGAACCCCATACGCATCTCTGTAACTCTTCTGTAATTACGGAAGGAGCATGCCCAGCAGGCCAATAGGAAGCATTGATTTTATCACTGTGTTTGCATTGGCAGGGAATCCACGTTTGTGTCATAGCAGTGTTAATGAGCGCCTTTGCTCAAGGGTGCCCCCTGCCAGGTGCTCTTTCTGCTGGCCTTGGGAGGAGACGGCACAGAGAAACTCACTACGCCATTCAACAAGAACGTGCCATCTTCACCCTACAGGAAGTATGAGCTCCTCTGCTGTGATTATCCTGCAAAAATATTAGGATCCAAGAGAGAATGAGTGTGTGGGCAGGAATAGTGAGAATGAGTGTGTGGACGGGCCTAGAGAATGAGTGTGTGGGCAGGCCTAGTGAGAATGAGTGTGTGGGCAGGAATAGTGAGAATGAGTGTGTGGACAGGAATAGAGAATGAGTGTGTGGACAGGAATAGAGAATGAGTGTGTGGACAGGAATAGAGAATGAGTGTGTGGACAGGAATAGTGAGAATGAGTGTGTGGGCAGGAATAGTGAGAATGAGTGTGTGGGCAGGAATAGTGAGAATGAGTGTGTGGGCAGGAATAGTGAGAATGAGTGTGTGGGCAGGAATAGAAAGAATAAACTGGGGGTAGGACAAAGAGAGAGAGAGAGAGAATGAGCATGTGTGTGAGGTACAGAGCAAGAGATTGGGCATATGCGGGTGGGGGCATAGAGAGAAAAGCCAACAAGGTCATCACGGTGGGACACAGAGGGCATGGCGGACCGCAACATCATCACTGTGGGACACAAGAGCCCGCAGGGGACCACAGAGAGAGAGGGGAGGACTGCAGAGAGGAACTGCTAAATCAGCAGTCAAGCAGAGAGCTGCAAAGTGACAGCAATAAGACATTTATAGACTGCATTTCTTCAGTGGGTGAGGTCATACTTGCAGTATTTCAACAATGCCCAGGAATTTGAATCATAAAGCGGACCCATCTCAGAAGATGTTTAAACAAAAGGGGACCAGTCTCGGATGTTTGGCAGCCGTTCCGCTTGTTCTTGATGGATTTGGATGGAGTGAAATAATATTATTCACCTTTTTATATACCTTTATCTTCCTATCCAAGAATAATCTGATGCTACACGCTGTGGCTTTAAATGTTTAAATGAGTCACTCATTGAAATGCAACTCTACCAGCTCCTGCCATATATACACACAGTTGCACTTAATTATAATTAAGGGCATGTGTTTTTCACCACCTCTGTCAGGAACCTGCAGTTCTGTCCTCCAACACCAAGAGGTCGATGGAGGACTTTCTGAGGCTACTTGTTAAGCAATTAACGCATTACGATCTCAAGTAATCATTCAATTACCACAAATGAGGTGCGTATTGCAGTGTAGTAGACTAGTCAGCAGTTGGCATTGCACACACCCACACGTAATCACACTGATTAATTTGTAAGTAGGCTACTGCTTTCAATTGTGAAAATGTCTGTTGACAGTTTTGTAGGACATACAGTATAATGCCCATCCTGGAGCAAAGAAACTGATATGTTGAAATCAGTTGTCTAAACTGACAATTCTAAACTGCATTGTCAGATAATTAGTTGTTTCCTCTTTCATGACTTGTCACTTAATTGTATAATTGGTAATTTGTTCATTTGAGTAATTGCCACTAATTACTGAAAATAGAGTGCCCTTAGTGACACCTTGAGGATCAGAGAGGATTCTTCAGGGCTTCTTGAGAGAGGTGGCAAAAAATGCACGTCCTTAATTATAATGCATGCATCATTTGACCATTTTACATGTTACCAAGTAGAATATGTAACCGTGGACCACCGGATCCTGCTCTCATCTCTTGTCGAGATGGGAATCTCTGGATCTGTGCTGACATGGTTTGAGTCCTACCTGGCTGACCGGTCCTACCAGGTGGCCTGGAGAGGATCCCTCTCCTCTCCCCGCACCCTCTCTACCGGTGTCCCGCAGGGCTCGGTGCTAGGCCCTGTCCTATTTTCTCTGTACACCAAGTCACTTGGCTCTGCTATTTCTGCTCATGGTTTTTCCTATCACTGTTATGCTGATGACACTCAACTGTTTCTCTCCTTCCCTCCATCTGATACCCAGATCCCGGCACGGATCTCTGCATGCCTGGCTGACATCTCCGCATGGATGTCTACCCACCACCTGAAGCTGAACCTGGGGAAGACAGAGCTGCTCTTCCTCCCAGCGAAGGACTCCCGATGATTGATGCGTCAATTACCGTGGAAGGCTCCATAGTGTCTCCGTCCCAGTCTGCCAGGAGTCTTGGGGTAACCCTGGACAACCAGCTGTGCTTCTCGAGCCATATTGCAGCGATCTCTCGGACCTGCCGTTTCTCCCTCCACAACATCCGGAGGATCAGACCGTTCCTCACCCAAGAGGCCACTCAACTCCTGGTCCAGGCCCTGGTGATCTCACGTCTGGACTACTGCAATTCCTTGCTGGCAGGCCTTCCGGCCTGTGCCATCAAGCCACTGCAACTAGTCCAGAACGCTGCTGCTCGCCTGGTGTTCAACCAGCCAAAGTTCACCCACGTCACCCCTCTACTCTCCTCTCTGCATTGGCTCCCCATCGCAGCACGCATCAGATTCAAGTCACTGGTGCTGGCTTTTCAAGCGGCCAGAGGTACTGCTCCCCGCACCTCCAGTCACTCATCACGCCCTACACCCCGTCCAGACCCCTCCGCTCCGCCTCCGCTGGCAGACTGACTGCCCCATCCCTCCGGGCGCCTGGCAGCGCTCACTCGCGGTCTCGCCTCTTCTCTGTCCTGGTCCCTCGTTGGTGGAACGACCTCCCGCAATCGGGTCAGGACTGCGGAATCACTTCAATCTTCCGCAAGAGACTCAAAACCCACCTCTTCAGACTCCACTACCACTGAACACTGTCCATCTAGTCAATCTGTCGTCACCACTGTTTACTTGTTCAAAAAAAAAAAAAAAAAAAAAAAAAACCCACTAACCTTTTCTTTCCCAGTGTTACAGGTATGATACGCAGACGCCTGCAATGATGTCCTTTGCCGTTTTACTGCACTGATCTTGTACGCTAACTTTGATTGTTCTCACCTTGTATTAATGCACATCTTGTAAGTCGCTCTGGATAAGAGCGTCTGCTAAATGCTTAAAATGTAAAATGTAAAAAATGGTTAACGTTTCAACCCTCAGGTCTTCGTCAGAAAAAGTGATTTGTTAAATAATCCTTACACTTTATTTTTTGAGCATCTAATAAGTGTGTGAGTCTTATTATTTAAATACACAGTACTGGTACAAATGATGGAAAGTCAAATACTGTGTATTTTTGAGAAGCAACTCACAATTACAAATGCTCTAGTCCAGGGCTATTCAATTCCAGGCCTGGAGGGCTGCAGTGTTGACGTTAAAAGTTCAATAAATACTTCAGCTAATTAAGTCAGCTAGTCTGGGCTGGTGAAACACATATCAATAAGTAATACGCAATAATGATAAACAGAGGCAGACAGACAGTACATGCATTAATAATTCTAATACTTCATACGCGCACGCACGCACACACACACACACACACACACACAGGTATTCTCCCAATGCACCTAGTTATTTACAGCATTGTAAACATCTGAATAAGGGATTCAACAAAATCCAAAAGAGTGTTGAGTCTGTATAAAATATAAAAATACTATATATTTTCAGTTCCATATAGCCTAATATTACAGTATACATTAGTAATATTTTCTGCTCCCCTAATACCTGATCTTTTTAAAAAACCTTGACTTTTTAAAATAATTTTATTTCCTTTATTTAACCAGGTAGTCACATTGAGATTGAAAAATCTCTTTTACAAGAGAGACTTGGCCTTTAATTAAAGGACTTCATTGCCTTTTATTGCATATACGCATATAAAGACGGGCAGCAGTGCACTTCCCCCCCATAACAGGACTGGACCCTGGAGAATACGTAGCCACGCGAGCCCTTATCGATCGGTAGCGTTTGACTGCTGCTTTGCATACTTTGACTACAACAGAAAATAAAATAATCGTTTCCCCCATTCTGAGATTTTAACTCACATGGCACCAGTGCAACCGAGGTGAAAACAAAGTAATTGCCTTCGAATCGCTGTGAACCGGAGCGAATCGTCTGTGTGCACCTCGCTCGCTCCAAGACATGCTGTTACGTTTCACTACAATGATCATTCGCACTGCGAACGTGGTCGCAGGCGGCCGCAATGAAAGCGGCCCGCCGTTCGCGGCACGAGGACGCATGCAGCGCACGTGCCCCGCAGAGAAAGACCGCAGCGACACGCCTCCCTTTGCCCTTAGGTTTCAATTAGATAATTGACAGGTGAATGCAGCTAGCTTGACAATCAATTATCTGCTTTCTTTGTCCCGGTTTTCCACTTAATTGCTGTGGGCTAGGGGAAGAGACAGAGAGAGAAGGGTTCCAAGAGGGAGGGAGATTACATTCCAGTCTCTTCCCTTCCCTTCATCCAGTGACAGTGGAGGACACTGAAGGGTGACCACTGGCCATTAGAACATCATGTCTTGCTCCAAACATCGACTGTGTATTTTTGAGAAGCAACTCACAATTACAAATGCTCTAGTCTAGGGCTATTCAATTCCAGGCCTGGAGGGCTGCAGTGGTGAAGTTAAAAGTTCAATAAATACTTCAGCTAATTGAGTCAGCTGGTCCGGGCTGGTGAAGCACACGTCAGTGAGTCATAGGCAATAAGGCGGGGAGAGTGAATACTGTCCATGCATTCATAATTGCCCATTCTGCAATAATTCTAATACTTAGAATCAAGAGTGTCAGAGGCAGCTTGGAATGAAGGCCTACACGTCCGGGCCAGGGATCAATTGACGCGTAAGTTCTTGTGAGGGCAATTACAAAACCGACAATTACAAACGTTCTAGACCAGGGCTATTCAATTTCAGGACTCGAAAAGCTGCGGTGCCTGCAGGCATTCGCTCCAACCATGCACTACACCACCTGATTTCAATAATTAGTTTGTCCAGAAGTTGAGCTAATAGGTGATGTGGGGTAGTGCGTAGGTTGGACCAAATACCTGAGAACAGTGCAGCTCTCAAGGCCTGGAATTGAATATCCCTGTTCTAGTCGGTGACAATTATCTGACAGAATGTGTTCTGTTATTTCTGTTATGAACTTTGTGGGGTTTTTTTTGTAGCTGACAATCGTATTCAGTGTCATTTCATTATTATTACAATACATAAGTAGTGTCATTGATTTATTCTGTCTCGATTTATATGAATGTTATTTCAGTAAACATAATCATTTTTCAATATTCCTCTTTATAATGATCCTTGAAGTCCAATGATTGAAATGGCTCGGGTTTCACATTTCAGTGACAGTAGAAGGCAGAGAGGTCTCCACAATTTGGCCAGTGACAGTTTGGGAAATTATTTAACTGGTACATCATTTACCTCATGGACGTCCCAGATTGAAAGGCAATATCTAGCAGTGCTGCTTGTAGTCACAGCTGACTCACCCTTTTCCCTTTAAAATCACCCAAAATGAAAAGCGGTGTGTCGGTGAAGGAAATCGCGGGTTCGTGTCTGGGCTACGTCAGCAGCTGAGTATGACCGTAAATCGGCAGCAATGGGAGACAATAAACTTTGCGCTGCCAGACGTTGTGTGGGTTTGAGTCGGCCAAGGTTCCTCGAGTTACTGCTCCGTTAGTTCCTCCAGATGACGCACCAGGTGCCCACAGGCAGGCTACCGGAGAGATATGCTCCTTCTCTAATGTGCACTGGCTCCTGTAGTACCGTGTGGCCTGTAGTATATAAAATAGACATTCAGCGTTGCTCTCCCCACACCACTCCCTGTCTGTAGCCTGTTTCAGTAGCTGCAGCACACCCTCTTAATAGTCTGCCTACACTACGGTGTGCTGTGTTAAGAATGTGTTCACGCATTAGTACGCCCTGTCTTAATAGTGTGTACACACTGCAGTACGCCGTCCTAATAGTGTGTACACACATTAGCATAGTACGCCCTGTCTTAATAGTGTGTACACACATTAGTATAGTACGCCCTGTCTTAATAGTGTGTACACACATTAGTAAACTGTCTTAATAGTGTGTACACACATTAGTACGCCCTGTCTTAATAGTGTGTACACACATTAGTATGCCCTGCCTTAATAATGTGTATACACATTTGTACGCCCTGTCTTAACAGTGTGTATACACATTAGTACACTGTCTTAATAGTGCATTCACACTGCAGTATGGCCTGTGTTTAGCGTGCGTTCACACTGCAGTATGGCCTGTGTTTAGCGTGCGTTCACACTGCAGTGCCCTGTCTTAGCAGGTGGATGATGAGTCACTGTGGTGGATGGAAGCTGACTGCCATGGTGACACAAAGCCACTGAAACTCACCTAGACAAAGCCTCCTGCCTGGGTTGTGCTAATAATATCTGCGCTGGATGACAAAGCCATGGACACACAGTCTAATTCTCACCCAAAGGTGTTTGTGTGACACGAGCAAGTCTTTCAGAATAATTAAATCAATTTAAATAGATTCATTGAAGGAGAAATTCACTCAGTCAGACACTCCAAGGACACTGGTGCCTGCACTGAGCTCCCCTCCCTGTGGCGTTTCAGATCTTCGCTGCAAAAATGAGTTACAACCGCCCCCTACAGGCAAAGCATGTCATTACATAAAACTGTCCTTGTACGGTACCTGGGAAAGCTATTTTACAGGCAGTTACATTTACATTTTACATTTTAAGTATTTAGCAGATGCTCTTATCCAGAGCGACTTACAAGATGTGTAGATACATAAATATGTATTTATACAACTTAAACACAAGGGCCCTATGACTCCAATTCAATTCAATAATTTATAAGAAACTCCAATCCCATAAACCCTGACTGTAGTTAGATGATGGTCTTATTTATTATTGACTGTGAAGAGCAGGGGATAGTTATATTTGTTACATGTTACAACATGTTGTATTTATGAGATCATCTGCATCTAGAGTAGACACCTTTATGTAGAGATAGAGAGCTCATATCTGAACTCATTTTATACTGCACATATGTTCTGAAGTCACTGTGGATAAACACCATACAGCTTTGTCCATGCAGTACTGCAACCTGCTGGTATTCTGGTGCAGATTCTACTGGAGAACAAATCCAGGTGAGATTTATTTTGTTCTGTATTCATTTTGGCTATGAACACTAACCCTAAATGACGCCCCCTTTTCAGAATTTCAATTCATTTAAATTTTCACGTTTCCTTTTGAGTTCATAGTCGGTTGATTTTCTTTGCTAAGCTGAACCATTTTCTGTTGCAACACTTAGTGGCGGCGGTAGACGGAACAGGTCAGCCACACAAGAACAAAATAATTGATTTAGTCTCTTGCTTTACTTAATGACCAAAGTATGGGTATCCATGTACCTTTTTGCATTTGCATGTTTTCAAACTAAGTCCAGTATATATATATATATATATATATATACACTGCCTGGCCAAAAAAATCACCACCTGGATTTAACTAAGCAAATTCCATTGGATAATTACTGCAGTGATTAATATGTTTTAGCTGGCAACAAGTTATTTAACCCTAACTGATGCAGTGAGTAGCTAATCATTTCTTAAACAACCATGTCGGAAGACATATCCTGTGGTCGTGGAAAAGATGTTAATCTGTTTCAGAAGGGTCAAATTATTGGCCTGCATCAAGCAAAGTAAACAACTAAGGAGATTGCTGAAACTACTAAAATTGGATTAAGAACTGTCCAACGCATTATTAAAACCTGGAAGGATAGTGGTGAACCATCATCTTCGAGGAAGAAATGTGGTCGAAAAAAAATCTTGAATGATCGTGATCGGCGATCACTTAAACGTTTGGTGAAATCATATCGTAAAAAATCAACAGTAGAACTCACGGCTATGTTTAATAGTGAAAGTAAGAGTGTTTCCACACGCACAATGCGAAGGGAACTCAAGGGATTGGGACTAAACAGCTGTGTAGCCTTAAGAAAACCACTTGTCAGTGGAGCTAATCAGAAAAAAAGGCTTCAATTTGCTAGGGAGGATAAAGATTGAACTCTGGAGCAATGGAAGAAGGTCATGTGGTCTGATGAGTCCAGATTTACCCAGTTCCAGAGTGATGGGCGCATCAGGGTAAGAAGAGAGGCGGATGAAGTGATGCACCCATTATGCCTAGTGCCTACCGTACAAGCCTGTGGGGGCAGTGTTATGATCTGGGGTTGCTGCAGTTGGTCAGGTCTAGGTTCAGCAACGTTATGTGCCCAAAGAAAGAGGTCAGCTGACTACCTGAATATACTGAATGACCAGGTTTTTCCATCAATGGATTCTTTCTTCCCTGATGGCACGGGCATATTCCAAGATGACAATGCCATGATTCATCGGGCTCAAATTGTGAAAGAGTCGTTCAGGGAGCATGAGACATCATTTTCACACATAGATTGGCCACCAGAGTCCAGACCTTGACCCCATTGAGAATCTTTGGGATGTGCTGGAGAAGACTTTGCGCAGCGGTCCAACTCTCCCATCATCAATACAAGATCTTGGCGAAAAATTTATGCAACTCTAGACGGAAATAAATGTTGTGACATTGCAGAAGCTTGTCGAAATGATGCCACGGCGAATGCGTGCCGTAATCAAAGCTAAAGGCGGTCCAACGAAATATTAGAGTATGTGACTTTTTTTTTGGACGGGCAGTGTATATATGTGTGTGTGTGTGTGTGTGTGTGTGTGTGTGTGTGTGTCTGTGTATATTCACTCACACATTCATAAAATGTCTAAAATAAACAGAGTTATACATATATACATGAATATTTTAGGAACTTTTTTCCTTTTATTCATTACCCCTTTTTAGTCATTTCTGTTAATATCATAAATGATTGTATGGTCATTAGGAACATAATCAAATGGAAAATAAGCAGAAAGGTCTTTTCTCAGTTTAAGAGATGGAGTGTGGGTCACAATTGTACAATTTTTACAAGAAAATAAATCCCCAAGCTTCCATTTTTTTTGTTTCAAAGCATTCTCAACTTAAGCGTTATTAATTTAACATTAACAAGTGTCCATGAAATGTCTTGAAATGTTAGGGTCACGTGGCTTGGTCTCAAGTCCAGAGAGAGCAGTTAATGTCGGCCTTTTCGCCATATTTCTGCTCCAAAGCTGAAACGCTTCCCAAATGGAGCTGTGCCCCACTGTTGCAGCTGACGGGGTGAACAGACGCTCAGAGGACTGTAGTAACACGGAATAACACACCCCAATCCAAACACACACACCGTACACTTCAAACTACGGTCGCCGTAAAAAGATGACCAACACCATTGCTAGTAAAATTGGGAGTTCAGAAGTGTGATCGGGCAGCTCTCGTCTTGTTTATAGCGCCACCGTGTGGCTCCAAGCTGAAACTTCATGAAAGCCAAAGAACAGCAAACAGAAAGTTAAGGGTATCGTGACAGCCCATTGGAGCAGATAAAACATGAAACCCTGAAAACAACGTGACTCCAATGCAAATAGAGAGACCGGGCAGGGGCCCAGACTCAGAAAATCGGAAACATCTGAAACGCTGGTAGCTCCCGAACGTTTTGTGAAGTTTACATGCGAATGGCATTTGAACAAAATAGGCTGGCAGTCATAAGACCCATACAGATGGGATATCAGTAATGCGTTACTTTCTTCAACGCTCTGGAGTGCTCATTTTACACTCTCAATTGGAGTTCTGAAGCTAGAAGAAAACACCCAACAAATATTCTGTCTAGATGTTTGTAGTCGAAGGCAGTTAACTGTTACTCAGAATGTGTGTGAAGATGCATAATGGAGTGTGTGTGTATGTGTGTGTGTGTGGAGGGGTAACCATATGAATGCAGCTCTGTTCTCTCCACTTTTGCACACACTGCTCAATGCCACAGCGGCTGAGGGCGTGGCCACACAGGGAGAGGGGCGGAGACAGTGGGAGGTGTGGCCTAAGCATGCAAGAGACATGGGGAACATTAATCAGAGCCACAGGAGGTGGGGAAAAGAAAGAAAAAAAAAAAAGAGTCAAATAAATACATCATGGGGTAAAAAAAACAAAACCAAAAAATAGCTAAATACATTACTTTAAAATTTCTTTTTCTTCTGGTCTTGTGTTTAATATATCCTAAACACACAGCTTTATACATTTTGGTACAGTTCGCTTGTTCTTGCTAGGAAGGGATTGCCAGGAAGGGCAAAGCAGCTGGGGGCCCAGGCTTGGGACAGTCAGTCTGTCCTGATTGCCTTGTTCCGATAGAGGAGGGGCACCGTGGTGGCCCCACCCACCATCCAGCGATTGGCTGTGGAGGAAGGGTCCAGCAGGAAGGGGAGGAGCCAATGCTCCGTCCCCACCTTCCATCGCGGCCTAACACAGCGGCTGGGCGGCTCCACCCCGCTAACTCTTATCTGGGGGAGAGAGAGAGAGATGAAACACCAGTGACGGGCGTGAACAAGGGCAGCAGTGTTAGCATAATGGTTAAGGAGCTGGGTTTGTAAGGCAAAGGTTGCAGGTTCGATTCCCAGGTGGGGACACTGCCGTTGTACCCTTGAGCTAAAGGTACTTGAATTGCTTCAGTAAAATATCCAGCTGTATAAATGGATTGTATGTAAAGAAATGTAAACTGTTATGTTTAGGATAAGAGCGTCTGCTAAATGCCTAAATTGTAAATGTAATGTAAATGTGAACCCCCCCCCCGCTCATTAAGGCCCCCCCCTCAATAAAGCACTCTCCCATTGGACAGACAGAACTGTACCTCTGTTTTCCTCTGTTTCCTCTGCTTGCCTTTGGTGTAGTTCATGATACTTGGTCTCCATTTCCTGAAAGACAACAGCCAGACACTCAATCGCGACAGAACAGCACATCTCACACCTGCCTCAGCTTTTCTGTTAAACAAGTGTGTGTTCTGTCTAAATTACATTTACAGAGAGCAGCCTGGTGATACAGCAGAATGCATGAACGTGGCTTTAGAGACTAGGCTGATAGTGACCATGTGACCATACGCTAACCATGTGACCATACACTAACCATGTGACCATACACTGACCATGTGACCATACACTAACCATGTGACCATACACTGACCATGTGACCATACACTGACCATGTGACCATACACTAACCATGTGACCATACACTGACCATGTGACCATACACTGACCATGTGACCATACACTGACCATGTGACCGTACACTGACCATGTGACCATACACTGACCATGTGACCATACACTGACCATGTGACCACACACTGACCATGTGACCGTACCTTCAGGTGCTGCAGGTTGGCCTGCAGAAGGCGCAGGTGTGTCAGGACCTGTCGGTTGAAGGTGAGGCTGACCCCTGGCTGTGTCGCCGAGGAGAGCAGCTTCTTCATGTCAATCCCAGAATCCCCTGCGGCGCCCCGCTCCTTCACGCTGACCTCGTCGTCCGTGCTGCTTTCCCCTGAGCCCTCCAGCACCAGGTAACCTGCCGGGGAGAAGGGCACGCCTGGGTCAGACTGATCTCGGGTCAGCACAGAGAGCCACAGCACAATGTTAAACGCTGAGCCAGGTGCAGAAGCAGCACAGTGATGCTGACCTCAGGTCAGAAGTAAAGATAATAAAACTGGCGCTCACTGCAGTCGTCGGGGGCCTCGAAAAAGCCGGTGTCCCCCGCGGTGAGGTCCCGGCGGCGCTCCTCTCTGCCGGCCTGGCCTCGCTCCGTTCCGTTCTCCGGGGAGCCGAGTGTCAGCGCGGCGTGGGACCTGGGGTCCACGGCGGTCCGCAGAGACGTGGTCCTCTGGAGTCGCCCCCCCGCAGTCCTGCCGCCCCGCCCTCCGTCCTCCTGCGACATCATCTGAGTCACCAGCACTTGCTTCAGCGCCGCCACTAGGGACAGAGACACGATCAGTGTGAACACACACACACACACACACACACACACACACACGCACACAGAGACACACACAGACACAGACACAGACACACACACCGACACAGACACAGACACACACACCCACACACACACACAGAGAGAGAGACACACACACACACACACAGACACACACAGACACAGACAGACACGCGCACACGCACACACACACCGACACAGACACAGACACACACACCGACACAGACACACACACACACACAGGACTGCGCAGTGCTATTTTTCCTTCCCAGTGTTACAGGTACGGTATGCAGCTACCTACAACGATGTCTATCGCTGTATTACTGCACTGATCTCTTGCGCTAACTGATTGTTCTACCATGTATTAATGCACATCTTATGCTTAAAATGTAAATGTCTATCAATCTCACAGTGTTGTGGTCAAGCTGATGTTGCGCTAATACAGTAGCCAGTGTAGTGTCGTGTTGATGTTGTGGTCAGTGTAGCTAAGCGGTTGTGGTGATGTGGCAGCGGTCGGTCAGTTGGGGTTGTGGTCAGTGTACTTTAATGGTCGTGTAGCAGTTTAGTTCAGTGGTCATGGTCAGGTTTGGTTTTTATTTCACTCACGGGTTTTTAAACCCTCTTCAGCTCTGGAGGCAGGGAGGCTGAACGGGTTTGACTGGTCATCATCAATGGCAATGCCCTGACGTGACCTCTGCTTCAGGAAGGGCAACCTGTCGGCCAGATCACAGTCCAGGAACTCCGCTTCGTCCCCATCCTCTTCCTCTTCCTCATCCTCAGATTTGATTTCCTCAAAGGGGTTGGGCCCTGGGGGAGGGGCCTGCTTTAGCCTGGGAGACGATGTGCTGCAATCTCCCTCTGCATAACGACAACACATCGATCTCACCGTCGCTGCTAAATACAGACGTTTCACGGCTCATCCAGATTTGCACACAACACTTGAATGGGTAATGGCAGAGAGCAATAGATAAAATAATACAGACACATTAATTGGCTCTAATGGTTTTCTGGCTTTTTTGATTCCCTCTGGAAAATGTCAATTGTGAAGCGCTGTGTGACAACCTGTTTCTAAATGGCGCTATACAAAAATAAAGATTGAGATTGATTGATTGACAATAAATCATAAGACTAATCGGCGGTTTGACGTAGGCCCTGGGCGCAGAGATGAAAGGGTTCAACCATGTTTCCGGGGGGTGTGTCACCTGCGGATTGAACACTTCCGGTCGAGTTGCGGTCAGGGTCCCTGAGTTTGGGCACGGCACTGCTGATCATTTCAATGGCCTCTCGCTCCCCACTGAAACACACCCGTAAGGAAGGTCAACGCAGCGAAACAACATCACGCAAAAACTGCACAAAATAAGGAAATGTACTCACTCCGGCTGAGGTAAAGGTATGATGTTGTGCGGTTTGGATTTCATGGGGTCTGCCCTCTGCGTGATCTGACACTGCCACCTGGTGGTAGGAGGGTGAGAGACAGGAAGGGTTGCACAGTATTCTTATGCTTTGGATAAAAGCATCTGCCAAATGGTGTATATATATGTATATTTTTTTTATTTATTTGCTCAGCAGATGCCCTGATCCAAAGTGAATTATGCATCTTACATTTTTTTTTTACATACTATGCATTTATACAGCTGGATATTTACTGAGGGCATTCAAGTTTAGTAACTTTGAACCTGCAACCTCAGTTACAACCCCAGTTCCATAACCATTACACTGCACTGCTGCAGACATATGAGAGGTCACTGTGGGTGAGACCAGGGTGAGACATGAGAGATTACTGTGGGTGAGATCAGGGTGATATATGAAAGATTACTGTGGGTGAGTCCAGGGTGAGATATGAGAGATTACTGTGGGTGAGATCAGAGTGAGATATGAGAGATTACTGTGGGTGAGACCAGAGTGAGATATGAGAGATTACTGTGGGTGAGACCAGGGTGAGACCAGGGTGAGATATGAGAGATCACTGTGGGTGAGATCAGGGTGAGATATGAGAGAGTACTGTGGGTGAGACCAGGGAGAGGTATAAACGATCAGTGCAGGGGAGAGCAGGGAGGATGCGGGACTCACACTCTCTGCTCGGACACGGTCTGCGCCATCAGCTCATAGATCTGCGCTCCGTTATCCGACATGGAGAGCACAAAGAACGACTTGTTGTCTGAGGAGAGAGAGAGGAGAGGAGAGAGAGATGAAGGGTTAGCGAAGTAGCTTCTCGTCGCCTTCTTGCACTCCGATGCTCCAAAACTATAAAGTCGTATAAAACGAGGCTGCGTGCCTCCTCTAACTTATGTCCAGTTTCAGGTCGTGATACTGCACCCTGTTCTCAAAATGCATGCATGGTACGCAACGTGCATAGCTGTTGGCCCTCTGCACCTGCACGACTCCTCCGTAACAATGGGAGCACACCTGCATCACTCACCTGCAGCTACAGCGCTGAGTGTGACTCACCTGTGGCGACGGAGCGCACCAGCACGGTGTTGAGTTTGATGATGGGGCTGAAGATGTGCCTGGTGTCGGCCGTGCCGGCCAGGTTCTTGCTGTGGCACTTGAGGATGAGCCGGTCGTCTTGTTTCTGCAGCAGAACCAGGATGTCCTCCAGCAGCAGCGTGTACAGCTCTGGAGGGGAGGGGGGACGGCATTCAGGACTCACAGACACTCAGGACTTACAGACGCTCAGGACTCACAGACACTCGCTCCACAGATCAGTACCAAACTACTGCTCCTATAGCAACGGAGGGATGTGTCCAGGACTCAAGCACAGTGTGACAGTGTGTGATTGAGTGTGTGTGTGTGTGTGTGTGTGTGTGTGTGTGTCTGTGTGTGTGTGTGTGTGTGTGTGTGTGAGAGAGTGTGTATATGTGAGAGAGTGTGTGTGTGTGAGACAGAGTGTGTGCGTGTGTTTGTGTGTGAGAGAGTGTGTGTATCTGTGTGTGTGTGTGTGTGTGTGTGTGTGTGCATGAGAGTGTGTGTGTGTGCGTGAGAGAGTGTGTGTGTGCGTGATTGTCTTGTCTTTCTTTGTTGACCTTCCAGGAGAGCGGTCCCTCGTGTATCATCTTCTTCTTGGTCAGATCCAGATTCTGCAGGAGACAGAGTTGGGTCAGAACAGTGCTGTGCTCAGACACAGTTGGAACAGGGCTGTGCTCAGAACAGCGCTGTGCTCAGACAGAACAGGGCTGTGCTCAGATACAGTTGGGTCAGAACAGCGCTGTGCTCAGACACAGTTGGGTCAGAACAGTGCTGTGCTCAGACAGAGTTGGGTCAGAACAGGGCTGTGCTGTGCTCAGACAGAGACAGGGTTGGGTCAGGTCAGAACAGTTGGCTGTGCTCAGACACAGTTGGGTCAGATGGGGGTTGCGTTCAGGCAGAGCAGGAGCATTACATTACAGGCATTTAGCAGACGCTCTTATCCAGAGCGACGTACAACAAAGTGTTAACCGTAGTCAAGAACAGTTTAGCTGAAAGCCACCCTAGTGGGAAGTACAATTCCTAGGTGCTAGGAGCAACCACATAGTTAAACTAGGACCCTGTAGGTAAATCTGCCACAATTCAAAGGCAGCAATAAAACAATCAATGCAGAAAATAATGCCTAAGCCTAATATAATACATAAACAAGTAGACATGTGTAATACTGAGCAACTATGTCCCTAAGTTAACAAAACCGGACTACGGGGAGAGGTGAGTCTGAAGAGGTGAGTCTTCAGTCGTCACTTGAGCAGCGTCGCACCTTAAACTCAGAGATCATGGGGTGTTCACTCTGCTTCAGCGAGGACAGGTCCAGCCGTCTCTGGTAATCCTCCAGCCTCTGAAACACAGAGAACAGACGGGACTGGGAGGAGAGCTCTCGTGTGTGTGTGTGTGAAGAGCCTGCCACAGCAGGCCGAGCCCTCCCACGGGAGCGCCAGCAGACGGCAGGGCGCTTTACGGGCAGGAGCGCCGAGCGTCGGAGGAGATCACACGGGACCCGCTCACCTGCTTATTCTCAGACTCCTTCACAGCCTGGTTCACGTAGTTCAGTATCTTTCTACAGCATTCTCCCGCCTTCTTCACTTTCTCCTTCTCCTCCGCATCCTCTGTGAGTCACACATTTTAACAATTTATTTATGTCCACATAAAGAAAAGCATACAAGGACACAAATACTGAAGGTGCAGTAAAGTTGCATTCACAGAATCACACACACACACACACACACACACACACACACACACACACACACACACACACACACACACACACACACACACACACACACACACACACACACACACACACACACACACACACACACACACACACACACACACACACACACACACACACACACACACACAGAATCCCACAGAGCCAGACAACACACTCATTCCAATCAGTAAAGGTGATAGAATTCATTGCACTCTCTTGACTGGAAACGCTGATCACCCTTAGCATTTGGACTACTGGTGTTAATGAAGAATAATTTCAGGAGAGCAGAGGCAGGTTTTGAGCTGCTGGGTGAAATGACTCGTGCCCTTTCCCCCGAATGTGCGTCGCCCCGTTCAGGAGCTCTGAGTTAATGACTTCATTACGCAGAGTACAGTGGCACTGGAAGGTTCTGCTGAAATATCCAGACATTCATTAATTCATATTATAGAGGCTCTGTGACAACGACCAGGGCTGGATGCAGCTGTCGAGAGTTCCTCCCGGAGCTCAGAGATTCTGCAGCCAACAGGGCAAAGAAGCCTTCACCCACAATGCCACTGTGCATCACTGCACTGCAGAGGGCAAGCCTTCACCCACACTGCACAGAGCTGCAAATCATTTACATTTACATTTTAGGCATTTAGTAGACGCTCTTATCCAGAGCGACTTACACAGTTTACATTTCTTTACATACAATCCATTTATACAGCTGGATATTTTACTGAAACAATTCAGGTTAAGTACCTTGCTCAAGGGTATAACGGCAGTGTCCCACCTGGGAATCGAACCTGCAACCTTTGCATTACAAGCCCAGTTCCCTAACCATTATGCTAACACTGCCGCGCATCACTGCACACATGCCTGCAGAGGGCAAGCCTTCACCCACACTGCACAGCGTGCAGCATGTCTTGTAGGAGCATCACTCAGCAGTGTTTGTGCAGAAGGCAGGTGCGGGGTGAGTAGGGCGGGCGCGGGGTGAGTAGGGCGGGGTGAGGCGCGGCAGGGGTACCTGTGTACTTGGCGATGTTCTCCAGCAGAAGCGGGTACTTGGTGAGTCTCTGCATCTCCACTGGAATCATGTCCTTCAGCTGCAGTCTGCGACACACACGATTACTCTCCGCCTCCTACACACACACACACACACACACACACACACACACACACACACACACACACACACACACGCACACACGGTTACTCTCCATACTCTCTCAGTTCAGTGACACTAATATGTAAAAGCCAGCCTGACCGTCCATATTTATCAGCCCCTCTTGTAACTTCAGATTTGACAGGCTTAATCAAATCTGCAGTATATTAAACTCCAATCCTCATCTCCCCACGTGTGGAACCACCCTCATATTTACCATGCCATATTATTTTAGTGTTTGTTGCTTAGAGCATTCTCATTCCAATGGCGAATAGGATTGCTCCCCGCTGACCTGAATATCTGTACTGAACACCTCCGCCTGTCTCTCATCTGTCTCTCTCCCTCTCTCACCTCCCTCCCACCTCTCCCTCCCACCTCTCCTCCCACCTCCCCTCCCACCTCTCTCACTCACTCCTCCCTCCCCACCTCCTCTCCCTCCCTCCCACCTCTCCCTCCCTCCCTCCCACCTCTCCCACCTCTCTCTCACCTCCCACCTCTCTCTCACCTCCCTCTCCCTCCCTCCCTCCCTCCCACCTCTCTCACTCACTCCCTCCCTCCCACCTCTCTCTCCCTCCCTCCCTCCCTCCCACCTCCCTCCCTCCCACCTCTCCTCCCTCCTCCCTCCCTCCCACCTCTCTCTCACCTCCCTCCCACCTCTCACCTCCCTCCCTCCCACCTCTCTCTCTCACCTCCCTCCCACCTCTCCCTCCTCCCTCCCACCTCTCTCTCACCTCCCTCCTCCCTCCCTCCCTCCCTCCCTCACCTCCCTCCCTCCCTCCCTCCCTCCCTCCCACCTCTCTCACCTCCCTCCCTCCTCTCTCACCTCCCTCCCTCTCCCTCCCCCCCTCTCTCACCTGCATGAAGGAGGCGAAGCGTGCGTCCTTCTTCTGCCTGCTCTTGATGATCTCCAGTGCAAAGGGCTGGTTGCTGCAGAACGTGCCGACGGCTCGCTTGATCTTCTCCTCCTCGCTGCCGCTGAACTGGAAAACACCGGCCAGACGTATCGGGGTCAGTTACCATGGTGACGCAGCGCCCAGGTCGCCCTGGCGATGTGGCTGTGCCGGACGGGGGAGGGGCCACACAGAGCACGCCCACTTCAGCCAGTCGCTGCTACTGAACACTGTGTACCCCAACACACTCAACACTGTGCACCCCCAACACACTCAACACTGTGCACCCCCAACACACTCAACACTGTGTACCCCCAACACACTCAACACTGTGCACCCCCAACACACTCAACACTGTGTACCCCCAACACACAAACACTGTGCACCCTCAACACACAACACTGTGCACCCTCAACACACTCAACACTGTGCACCCCCAACACACTCAACACTCTGCACCCCCAACACACTCAACACTGTGTACCCCCAACACACTCAACACTGTGCACCCCCAACACACAACACTGTGTGCACCCTCAACACACTCAACACTGTGCACCCCAAACACACTCAACACTGTGCACCCCCGACACACTCAACACTGTGCACCCCCAACAACACTGTGCACCCCAACACACTCAACACTGTGCACCCCAACACACTCAACACTGTGCACCCCCAACACACAACACTGTGTGCACCCAACACACTCAACACACTCAACACTGTGCACCCCAACACACTCAACACTGTGCACCCCCCAACAACAACACTGTGCACAACACACTCAACACTGTGCACCCCCAACACACTCAACACTGTGCACCCCCAACACACTCAACACTGTGCACCCCCAACACACTCAACACTGTGCACCCCCAACACACTCAACACTGTGCACCTCCAACACACTCAACACTGTGCACCCCCAACACTGTGCACCCCAACACACTCAACACTGTGCACCCCCAACACACTCAACACTGTGCTCCCCAACACACTCAACACTGTGCTCCCCAACACACTCAACACTGTGCACCTGCAACACACTCAACACTGTGCACCCCAAACACACTCAACACTGTGCACCCCTCAACACCTCCAACACACTCAACACTGTGCTCCCCCCCCAACACACTGTGCACCCCAACACACTCAACACTGTGTACCCCCAACACACTCAACACTGTGTACCCCCAACACACTCAACACTGTGCGCCCCCAACACACTCAACACTGTGCACCCCCAACACACTCAACACTGTGCACCCCCCACCACACTCAACACTGTGTGCACCCCCCCACACACTCAACACTGTGCACCCCCAACACACTCAACACTGTCAATTTAGCCACCAACCCACTCTAAAGGACCACAGGAATATACTCTGTACCACAGCTATACTTTAATATTTTCATCACTTATAACGAAAGCCAATATTGACATTTAAAAACCATGTGACATTTAAAAACATGTCCAGAAATACACACATTTCATATGTGTTTGGAGATTTCAGGCCCACATTGGGGCTTGGTTTGCTTGCCTCTGTAAATAATTAGGGCAGCGTACTGCCTCTTGCCTGAGCCACAGCTCGCTACCACACTGCTTGTCAGTCTGACCGATTATGCAATCAAAATGCGTTGTTTCCTACATGAGAGTACCAGAGTAGAGCAGTTTGTCAGAAATCCCTGAGGTCCCTTCTCCATTTTAAAATTGAACTTTGATGTTCTCACAATTCTCCAAAAGAAATGTACCAAATGTCCAAAGCTTGCAGTATTGTGAGTACACTTAATTCACTTAGCGCCGATTGCCTGAATCCTGCACGCGACATGCTAAACTCACAGTATTCACAGATTATAACAAAGCAACTAAAAGATCGTTTCACTGTACACAATGTGCCCTTCAGCCATAACTCCTACCCATGACAGCAGGTCCTCTCCGATTTGGCCAATCACGGTTTCACTCTTCTTCCGTATCGTGGACATCTGTTCTGCTATTGATCCTGCAGAGAGGAGACAACGAATCACAGAGTGGTTAGGCCAGAAGGGCTTGTGTCAGTGTGCATCAGTGTACGTCGAGAAGGTCAGTGTGTCAGTGTGGAGAGGGGGTCAGTGTGGAGAGGGGGGGGTCAGTGTGGAGGGGGGGGGTCAGTGTGGAGAGGGGGGGTCAGTGTGGAGAGGGGGTCAGTGTGGAGAGGGGGGTCAGTGTGGAGGGGGTCAGTGTGGAGGGGGGTCAGTGTGGAGAGGGGGTCAGTGTGGAGGTGTGTGGAGGGGGGGGTCGGGGGGGCAGTGTGGAGGCGGGGGGTCAGTGTGGAGGGGGTCAGTGGGGAGAGGGGGTCAGTGTGGAGGGGTCAGTGTGGAGGGGGGTCAGTGGGGAGAGGGGGTCAGTGGGGAGAGGGGTCAGTGTGGAGGGGGTCAGGAGGCAGTACCGTGCAGTAGGACGATCTCCTCGAGGTTGGTGAAGATGTTTTTGATGTCCACAGGGGGCAGTATAGCGTCTCGGGTCAGTTTTAGGTAGAAGACACTGTCCAGCACTTTGAGCATGCGGAGGTGAGCGCGCTCTGTGTAAAACAGCTCTGTGGGCACAGACGCTCCTCATCAGTACAGACACACACACACATTCCATGCATTTTTACATTTATATTTTAAGCATTTGGCAAGAACTGCATTAATACATGGCGAGGAACAATTGTTAATACATGAGATCAGTGCAGTAATACAGCGATAGACATCATTGCAGGCAGCTGTGTAGCATACCTGTAACACTGGGAAGGAAAACGTTAGTAAACATTTTTTATTTATTAAATAGAGTAAGCAGGGGTATATAGTGTTGAGCAAGTAGGCAGTGGTGATGACAATCAGCTAGATGTTCAGAATTCAGTGGTAGTGGAGTCTGAAAAGGTGGGTTTTGAGTCTCTTGCGGAAGATGCACAGCAGACACATTCACAGCACAGCTGAACTGTTTGCTTATTCTGGCTGTGGATGAAAACCGCACAGGAATCCAAGCATAACTTCAGAGAGGATTAACGATTCAGTTTAGACTCATAATTGAGCTGTGCTTCTTCCTGTGGCCCTGGTTAATCAGCAGACGCCAGACTAACCCAGAATGCACCACTGCCCATGTGCCCTGTCCCACCGTTACACAACACGAGCACAGCGTTGCCAGCGTCCCATCACAGTTTCAGGCCATTTTTAGCAGACGCTTTTATCCAAAGCAACTTACAGTAGTGAACGCGTACATTTCTCAGCATATGCGGCTCCAGTGGGAATTGAACCCACAACCTAACCGTTGTCAGCACCGTGCTCTACCTACTGAGCCACACAGAACCACAGTGCACTGAACACACTGTGCATACTTCACCTAGACACAATCAGACAACATGTGCAGGTAAACCATGCTCTTTCAACTACATCCACTAGATGGTGCTACACAGCTGTCATATTTACAATGAAATATGTGACATTCACTCATTCCTAGTGCAAGCACGGCACATTCCCATCTGTGTTCCCAAAGCGCTCTCACGTCTACACTGTGGCCTGCTATAGGTGAGGGATGATGTCACCGCATAGCTGTGTTCATGTCAGCCTTCAGTGGTTCAGTGTGGTTCTCTGTGGCTCAGTAGGTAGAGCACAGCGTTGGCAACGCTTAGGTTGT
>JAINUG010000099.1:1167885-1180385 GCA_029706075.1 Aldrovandia affinis | reverse complement strand
TCTCCACTGGCACTGCTGCTGGATTCTGACAGCTGGCTCGGGGAAACTTCATCTGAGGTTCTGCTCTTTTTGACAGCTTTATAGAATAATTAAGTTCTGGTAAACTTAATCTGCGGTCAGGCAAGCGCGGTTCTGCTTCCTTTTCAATTTGTAATGTCTTTATAGAATAATTAAGTTCTGTGTAAATTGAAAACTGCTGGTAAAACTTTGTATTTGATTGAATGAAATTTAATTATGAGATTAAACACTATTTGGTATTTAACAGCAGCGATAAACAGTTTGACTCCAGTTTAACGACTATCAAATTTCAGTTATGAAGTTACTCTGACTAATTTCTAGCATAGTGTTGAGTAAATTTCAAAACTTTTGTGATTTTATGTTCATAAATGTTCAAATGGGGACGTTTTTTCTCTCTCCTGAAAAGTTTACATTTTGGAGATACGTGGTTTTCTTCCGACAGTGACGATATGCACATTGTACACACTCACACACAGGCGTACATGCATGTATAATATACACACATTGTGCTCATTGCACACACACACACACACACACACAGAAAATCTGACTAGACTATGCCAAACCTCCTAAAACCCCTCACACAATACCTCTGCTAGGGTTACACACATTCTGTGGGTTTCATCTTTGGGGGGAGGAGCCTGTTCTCTCACCTGAAGTCCTCCAGGTTCCTCTGGATGTCCACCAGCAGGACGTCCTGCAACACCTGCACATACTGCCTGTGCAGCTCCTCTGGAACTAGCTCCGGCCTCCTCCGCTCTGCACACACACACACACACACACACACTGCACGCGCTCCTCTGGAACTAGCACACACACACACACACACACACTCGCGTATTACACACACACATACTGCCTGTGCAACTCCTCTGGAACTAGCTCCGGCCTCCTCCGCTCTGCACGCGCACACACACACACACACGCGTATTAACACACACACTTGCGTATTAACACACACACGCGCTTATTACACACAGGCGTATTACGCACACAGACAGACAGGTACATGTTCTGTACATCCCTCCATAAGGGTCAGAGTGATCATTTGTACAGACAAAACAACTGCATTCTCTTTTTCTGTAAGAGCAATAAATGAACCATTTCTCAGACAGCGTGACACTTATTACCATTATGCTGTCAACAAACTGCACATGATACAGGCACAAAACAAACAGGCACAACAGCCTAAACTGAGTCTACAGGTAAATTCCCTGTGGGAAATAAGTTGTGGGAGGTAGGGCTATAACTGGGCCTCCAGTACATATTGGCCGTTGATTTCTTTTAGAAGGCCCAGAATAACTTCTGTAAGTATTCTGTAAGTTGCCTTGGTTTCCATGTTTGCACCAGTACTTGGCCACGTCGTCCGCTACGAAAATAAACCTTCCACAACCCAACAGGAAATTAAATAATTCCGTGACTAAATGGAATTCTGTGACTCTGTGCCTTTCCCTAGAACTCGCGCCAAAGGCTTACCGGGCCCTCAGAAGTGGGGGACAGGATGGGCATTTAAGGGTTTTAAAAGGTTGGCATTGCTGCCGTCCGCTTACCGAGGTCAGAGGAGATGGACTCGGGCACCGCCACCCTCAGGTTCTGCACAAACAAACACACAAACACACGGCGGGGAGATTTCATGAGACGGGCCGTTACGCTCAGCCCTGTCCCGCTGTCGCACTCTGGCCGACACGTTCGAGGCGGTAAAACAGCGGCTTTGTTAGCAGGGTGGCGTCGCACGCCAGCGTGTCACCAGGTCTTAATTCACCGCGAGCGTTACGACCGTGACTGAAAGCCCAGCTCTCGGGCGAGCTACGCACATTAAATTCAGACGAGACGATAAACGGAGGTCCCGACTTGACATTAAAGGTCCCGTTGCACTTATCGCAAGGGTGGGGACGTTACCCTCGTGCCCGGGCTCAATTCTCACAGCGGCTCTCTCGGGCTGCCTAATCAACCCGCTAACGGCTGCACAATCCCAGGCTGTCCGCACCGGCCTGCGTCTCTGACCGTGAAGAGGAATCACGGAGGCAGTTTAAATAGAAATGGACTGCGCTCTTATCTCAGGTGCGTAGACCAAAGGAAACTCACAAACTATTCTATCTGTCGATGCTACTGTTAAAATACGACGCGCTCGCACTGTTTTTTTCATGCAAGATGAGGCTAAACGATTCAGACATTTCAGAATGTTGCCTTCATGTAACACCATCGTAGCTAATATAATCATGTTGGCAGACAGGCCTTCCAGGTTAAATAAAGTCATTACAGCACAGAAACAGTAGCCCAGAGCAATTCCCAGAATAGCTGCCTTTTTCATTTAACTGCAGAGTGAGGTGAATGTACACATTGTTGCAGTGTGAAATTGATGAGCAAAGAAAATGGCCCCAAACAGGAGTAGTGTTGCAGCTGCATTGTGGGTTGGTTGAGGTTGTGTTGTGGGTGCACCGTGATTGCGTTGCGGTTGTGTTTGTGGTTGCTTGCGGTTGTGTTGCGGGGAGGTTGTGGTTGCGTTGCGGTTGTGTTGCGGTTGCATTGTGGGTAGGCTCTGCAGTTACAGTAGGTTAATAAGCTTGTGGGGAGTGTGGTAGAGAGAGCAGTGAGGTTGGTGCTCACCGCTGTCCGGTCCATGAAGAAGTTGTTCAGGTCCATGAATATGCGGCGTGTCTCTTTGGAGTTGGTCTGTTTGTACAGCTCAGCGTAAAGGTAGCACAGCTGAGGACACAGTACGGTCACATCGTTTTCAACATGGTCTCCGCCCGCTTCTGTGTCTCCCGGAGGGAACCATACCTCCAGGGGAGCAGTGACACTTTGACAAATGTACAAATGCATCATACAAAAAATGGGAAAATAAAAAAAGACAAACCATCCCACAGAGGTACATAGAAGACCCAGGTTTGCTATGCCCTCTGTGTGCAGTGATGCGCGGCTCTGTGCAGTGTGGGTGAAGGCGTGCCCTCTGTGTGCAGTGATGCGCTGCTCTGTGCAGTGTGGGTGAAGGCGTGCCCTCTGCAGGCGTGTGTGCAGTGATGCGCGGCAGTGTTAGCATAATGGTTAAGGAACTGGGCTTGTAACGCAAAGGTTGCAGGTTCGATCCCAGGTGGGGCACTGCCGTTGTACCCTTGAGCAAGGTACTTAACCTGGATTGCTTCAGTTAATATCCAGCTGTATAAATGGATTGCATGTAAAGAAATGTGAAACTGTGTAAGTCGCTCTGGATAAGAGCGTCTGCTAAATGCCTGTAATGTAATGTAATGTAATGCTATTGGTAATGAAGTAAAGGAGGAGGCGGGGCTCGTACCAGAGGGGCGGGGTCAAACTGAGAGACCACATGATGGAGGAAGGCAGCCAGGTGGGCGGGGCGAGCCTTCAGCAGCTCGATGTTCTGGAAGCAGCTGCACTGGCCGTTTACCTGAGAGAGAGAGAGAGAGAGAGAGAGAGAGAGAGAGAGAGAGAGAGAGAGAGAGAGAGAGAGAGAGAGAGAGAGAGAGAGAGAGAGAGAGAGAGAGAGAGAGAGAGAGAGAGAGAGAGAGAGAGAGAGAGAGAGAGAGAGAGAGAGAGAGAGAGAGAGAGAGAGAGAGAGAGAGAGAGAGAGAGAGCGAGAGAGAGAGAGAGAGAGAGAGAGACAGAGAGAGAGAAAGAGAGAGACGTGACGTGACGTGACACAGCGGGTCAGAGACCGAAGGAGCAAGCGTCTCGTTGCGGCGACAGGCTAAAGGAAGCTCTACCTGCTCCTGCTCCGTGTCGAAATAGTCGTCCTCCGCGCCGATGATCTGGGGGGTGAGCCGGAGGGAGGGGCTCCCCAAATACGGGGTAGCCGGGGAGTCCTGCGACAGAGCAGAAGGGGTTAATGGAGCCCGGAGAAAATGAGCGCCGTTCCCTCCCGTTGTTCCCGCGGCCCCTCCCAGACCCCCGCTCACCGGCTCGGGCGTGTCCTCCGCGTCGGGGGAGGAGCAGTTCAGGCTGCCGCGGGGCGTGGTCTTCGGGCTGGGGGTGTGCCTCTGGCCAGCGCTTTCTGAGAGGGCGCGCGCGACCTGCGGCCCAAAGGCAGGGAGAGCGTTACTCGGCCCGCCGCGTCTCAACACGCGCACCAACCCAACGTGACTGACCCACAAACACACAACACCACACAGCGCCTGTGACACACACGCCACGCGGCGCAACGGTGTTCACACACGCAGTACCGCACGACACTAATATAACATGACACCAATACCACAAACACTGCGGGCACAATAGACCACACAACTATATAGAGAAAATACACAAAACAACAAAACGTTACTCACGAAACAGACGGTATCAGACAACAGGACTGACAAACACAACAGCACAATTTAATCCTGACAACAACGCAGCACTGCTGACAAAACAGATCACACAACTGCACTCACACAAACACAACTGCACAACAGACACAAACACTGCTGACAAGAGAACACACCATATCTCACTACTCTACTAACACAACAGCACTAAGAAAGCAAACCAGGACAGACAGTGCACACAGGTACTGACAGGGGGCGCTGTGGCGCTGGTCCAGGGCCCGTCTGTGCTGCTGTTGCCCCGTAAGGAGAAGGGCTGGTCCGTCTCTGCCGAGCTGCCCTCCTCCACCTCACTGAGGGGCAGACCGTCCTGAAACCCCAACAGCATCAGAGCAGCCCCCCAAAACCACTAAACTCACCACGCACCGCACCGCCCCCCAATCTCACTGCACCTCAAAACCACTGTGCTCTGCGTCTACACTCACCACGCACCACACCCCAATCTCACCACGCACCACACCCCAATCTCACCACGCACCGCCCCCAATCTCACCACGCACCACACCCCAATCTCACCACGCACCGCCCCCAATCTCACCACGCACCGCCCCCAATCTCACCACGCACTGCCCCCAATCTCACCACGCACTGCCCCCAATCTCACCACTCACTGCACCCCAATCTCACCACGCACCGCCCCAATCTCACCACTCACTGCACCCCAATCTCACCACGCACTGCCCCCAATCTCACCACGCACTGCCCCCAATCTCACCACTCACTGCACCCCAATCTCACCACGCACTGCCCCCAATCTCACCACTCACTGCCCCCAATCTCACCACTCACTGCCCCCAATCTCACCAGGCACTGCACCCCAAACTCACCACGCACCGCCCCCAATCTCACCAGGCACTGCACCCCAATCTCACCAGGCACTGCACCCCAAACTCACCACTCACTGCCCCCAATCTCACCAGGCACTGCACCCCAAACTCACCACGCACCGCCCCCAATCTCACCAGGCACTGCACCCCAATCTCACCAGGCACTGCACCCCAAACTCACCACTCACCGCCCCCAATCTCACCACTCACTGCCCCCAATCTCACCACGCACTGCACCCCAAACTCACTGCCCCCAATCTCACCACTCACTGCCCCCAATCTCACCACGCACCGCCCCCAATCTCACCACGCACTGCCCCCAATCTCACCACGCACCGCCCCCCAATCTCACCAGGCACTGCACCCCAATCTCACCAGGCACTGCCCCCAATCTCACCAGGCACCGCCCCCAAACTCACCACGCACCGCCCCCAATCTCACTGCACCTCAAAACCACTGTGCTCTGCGTCTACACTCACCATGCACTGCACCCCAATCTCACCACGCACCGCAGCCCAAAATCACCACTCACTGCCCCAAATCTCACCACGCACAGCACCCCAAAATCACCACTCACTGCCCCAATCTCACTGCACCTCAAAACCACTGTGCTCTGCGTCTACACTCACCATGCACCGCACCCCAATCTCACCAGGCACTGCACCCCAAACTCACCACTCACTGCACCCAAACTCACCACTCACTGCACCCCAATCTCACCACGCACTGCCCCCAATCTCACCACTCACTGCCCCCAATCTCACCAGGCACTGCCCCCAATCTCACCACGCACTGCCCCCAATCTCACCACTCACTGCCCCCAATCTCACCAGGCACTGCCCCCAATCTCACCAGGCACTGCCCCCAATCTCACCAGGCACTGCTGCCCCCAATCTCACCACGCACTGCCCCCAATCACCACACCACTCACCAGGCACTGCCCCAATCTCACCACTCACTGCCCCAATCTCTACTCACTGCCCCCAATCTCACCACTCACTGCCCCCAATCTCTGCCTTTCTTCACCTCACCACTCTGCCCCAATCTCTTGGCACTGCACCCCCGACTCACCAGGCACCCTCAATCTCACCAGGCACTGCACCCCAAACTCTCTCTGGGCACTGCCCCAATCTCTCCACCAGCACCCAAACTCACCACTCACACCCCAATCTCACCACTCACTGCTATCTCACCGCCACTGCCCCAAACTCACTGCACCCCAATCTCACCACTCACTGCCCCCAATCTCTGCACGCACCCGCAATCTCTGCACGCACCACCCCAATCTCACCACGCACCCCCAATCTCACCACCCACTGCACCCCAATCTCACCAGGCACTGCCCCCAATCTCACCAGGCACTGCACCCCAAACTCACTGCCCTCAAAACCACTGTGCGTCCTGACCACACCCCACTGACCACCCACTGCACCCCAATCTCACTGCCCACTGCACCCCAAACTCACCACCCACTGAAACTCACCTGGAATACACTGACAACTGCGTCCTGACCACTGCCCACTGCGTCCTGAACTCACTGACTGACTGCACTCCAATCTAACTGCACCCCAAACTCACTGACCACTGGACATGAAACTTCCTGACCACTGCATCCTGAACTCACTTGTCCAACACACCCACCTGAGACTGACAAAGGTCTGTACACACTGCCCTGGCCGCAAGACAGACATGTGCTGTGTGTACCGAGTGAGGTTTGCAGTTGAGCAGACACTGCCCATGCTAAACACAGTGCGTGTGTGCGTGTGTGTGTGTGTGTGTGTGTGTGTGTGTGTGTGTGTGTGTGTGTGTGTGTGTGTGTGTGTGTGTGTAGCGTACGCGCACAACGTATACACTGTGCGCAGCATGGGTAGTGTGTGTGTGTGTAGCATGTAGCCTGTACAGCTTGTGGAGTGTGCACTGTATGCGTACATGTGCGCAGCATGGGTTGTGTGTGTGTGTAACACCTGCATGTAGCCTGTACAGCTTTTGGAGTGTGCACTGTGTGTGCTGTCTGTGTGGTGTAGCGTGTGACACCAGTGTGTGCTGTCTGTGTGGCGCGTAGCGTGTGACACCTGCATGTAGCGTACGCAGTGTGCTGTCTGTGTGGTGCGTAGCGTGTGACACCAGTGTGTGCTGTCTGTGTGGTGCGTAGCGTGTGACACCAGTGTGTGCTGTCTGTGTGGCGCGTAGCGTGTGATACCAGCGCAGCCCCTATGGCCCTGCTGAGCTGGCCCTGCAGCTGTGGAATGTGTTTCTTCGCCTCCTGGATCTCCTTCAGTAGTTTAGGGCTGGGGTTCCTGCTGTACTCCTCCTTCATCGCCTGCAGGGGAGAGAGAGAGACGGGACGCTTCAAAGCCAGCCCCTGCAGAGAAAGGGGAACGCAGACCTCGGACACACGCAGGTAAAAGCTCACCTGCAACTCTCTCTGCTCCTTAGACAGCATCTTCTGCAGGATCTCGACCTTCTGGCCATGCACAACACTGTTCTCCTCCTGCGGGGGAAACGCAGACGGTGAGGAGGGAGGGAGGGAGGGGAGGGGAGGGAGAGGTCAGGAGAGGGCGGATAGAGATAGGGCCGGCAGTGTGGTATAATGGTTAGGGAGCTGGGCTTGTAACGTTAAGGTTGCAGGTTCAATCCCCAGGTGGGACACTGTTGTTATACCCTTGAGCAAGGATTAGATTGCTTCAGTTAATATCCAGCTGGGAATGGATTGTATGGAGGAAAGAAACTGTAAGGAGGATAGAGAGGGCTAAATGCCTAAAATGTAAATGTAAAGGTAAAGAAATGCTTCAGAGTGGGAGTGATGGAGGACAACAGAGCGGGGAGGGAGAGGACAGGGTGGACAGCGGATGAAGGAGTAGACGGAGAACATGCTGGGCGGGAGCAGTGCTTACCCACGCTGGCCGGGGGACGGTGAACTGGTCCCCTCTACTCTGTGCTGGAGAGCTGGGGGAGGTGAGAGGGGACACCCCCTCCCCGACCACCTCGGCCAGGGGGATGTGGGGTAGCCCCGGGGGGCGCCCCAGGACCGTGAGGGCCACATAGGAGCCGGCTGGAACAGAGGCACGGACGCGGTGGGTTAGGACGGAAGCACGGACGCCAACTCTCATTCACATTTATCATTTAATTAATGACAAGCAGACGCTCTTAACCTCTGAACTGGAGCAACTCGCAACACAGACTAGAAGTTAAGGTTAGAATCAAACTGAGCCATGTTCTATTATTCAGCACGCACTCTCAGAGAATAGAAAAACCTGCCACTATCAGATTTCCATCGCGCGCCAAACTTCCGATGCCAATATTCCACTATTCAGCTAAAGGCCTCGATATGAATGTCCTACTTTTATCACTGCTAAGTGCACCAATTCAACTGCTGATTGGCCAGTTCTGTATTATTCCTTCAAATGATCTTATTTCCCGTTACTCTCCATGTTTAAACAGGCTTACTAGTATCTTTGTTTAATGTACAGGTATGTTGGGGATTACAGTTGACTATCAGATAGATTTAGAGAATATAAATCTGTTTCAGACATGCTGTTTCCTGTGTTTCCTTTTCAGGTTTGATTTTATGCCTCCTCTCCCTCTCCCTCTCCCCTCTCCCTCTCCCTCTCCTCTCCTCTCCCTCCTCCTCTCTCCCTCTCCCTCTCCTCTCCTCCTCTCCCTCTCCTCTCCTCCTCTCTCTCTCCCTCTCCTCTCCCTCTCCCCTCTCTCTCCCTCTCTCTCTCTCCTCCTCTCTCTCTCCCCCTCTCCTCCTCCTTCCCCTCTCCTCCTCCTCCTCTCCCCCTCCTCCTCCCTCCTCCTCTCCCTCTCCTCCCCCTCTCCCTCTCCCTCTCCCTGCATGACATCAAATTCCAACATTTCACAGGGCCATCAATCTCAAAAACACTGACACAATGCAACGCCCGTGGAGATACACTGTACTTACATTTGATCAACTTCACAACTTCTACATGGTTTGAGTGCGTTACTAAGGTTCCGTTCACCTACAACAACAAAAATAAATGAATTCCATATTTGTCCCCACATTTCTATAACAAAATTCACACTGTAAAAGATTTCACATAAAAATATTCTGTTTCAAAACATTGGACTCCATTGGAAGTAAAACTCCCATTTCAAACATGGTACCATTAGACCACAGAAACTACAGAAACATATCATTAAATGAGTGTAAACCACAGAATTATATCATTAAATTGGTGTAAACCACAGAAAGCGTACGAGTGTAAACCACAGAAATCATGACATGAGTATCACACACATTTCTATTGTGTTACCAGGCAGGTCCAGCAGGTGTCAGTGTGGAGCACTCTGCAGAAGCCCATATTGCTCATTAAGTGATCAGCCTGCCTAAGAGAGAACTCCCATAAACCCACCTTAATTATCCTATCACCTGTCTGCACCCCCGCCCGCATCGCAGCGCCATCTGCAGGAGACAGAGCGAACAGCGAGTTACAGCCTGGTTCCTGCCTGAGACCGGCTTCACACAGCAGGCAGGAGAACAACACATTACACAAAGAAAATGTACTTTAATGATGAGCGATGGGCAGCCTAGTGAGATAGCAGGGCTAACGAGGTTCTGGATGCAGTGAGAATTTTACATTAGTCTTTATCTCAGACCTTACAGGAGAAGGGGTGTGAGACTTATCCTGTTACACTACTGAGCCATTTCAGAACACACATCCTGGCTCTCAAAACCAGCACAGGGCTCTTACCTGTGTCACCAGCACAAAGCTCTTACCTGTGTAACCAGCACAAGGCTCTTACCTGTGTCACTAGCTAAAGGCTCTTACCTGTGTAACTAGCTCAATGCTCTTACCTGTGTAACTAGCTCAATGCTCTTACCTGTGTCACTAGCTCAATGCTCTTACCTGTGTAACAAGCTCAAGGCTCTTACCTGTGTAACTAGCCAAAGGCTCTTACCTGTGTCACTAGCTCAATGTTCTTACCTATGTAACTAGCTCAAGGCTCTTACCTGTGTCACTAGCTAAAGGCTCTTACCTGTGTCACTAGCTCAATGCTCTTACCTGTGTAACTAGCTCAATGCTCTGACCTGTGTAACTAGCTCAAGGCTCTTACCTGTGTAACTAGCCAAAGGCTCTTACCTGTGTAACTAGCTAAAGGCTCTTACCTGTGTAACTAGCTCAATGCTCTTACCTGTGTCACTAGCTCAATGCTCTTACCTGTGTAACTAGCTCAATGCTCTCACCTGTGTAACTAGCTAAAGGCTCTTACCTGTGTCACTAGCTCAATGCTCTCACCTGTGTAACTAGCTCAATGTTCTTACCTATGTAACTAGCTCAATGCTCCTACCTGTGTAACTAGCTAAAGGCTCTTACCTGTGTCACTAGCTCAATGCTCTTACCTGTGTAACTAGCTCAAGGCTCTTACCTGTGTAACTAGCCAAAGGCTCTTACCTGTGTCACTAGCTAAAGGCTCTCACCTGTGTAACTAGCTCAAGGCTCTTACCTGTGTAACTAGCTAAAGGCTCTTACCTGTGTAACTAGCTAAAGGCTCTTACCTGTGTAACTAGCTCAAGGCTCTTACCTGTGTAACTAGCTAAAGGCTCTCACCTGTGTAACTAGCTCAATGCTCTTACCTGTGTAACTAGCTCAAGGCTCTTACCTGTGTAACTAAAGGCTCTTACCTTCTTTGACCAGCTGCACAAACACAGGGTTATCTCCGCTCACTGTCAGGCCAAAACCATTCTCATCTTTCTGAATGATCACACATCGCTGGACGAGTCCTGGGGGAAAGGAGGAAGAGAGGAGTGAGAGAGAGAGAGAGAGAGAGAGAGAGAGAGAGAGAGAGAGAGAGAGAGAGAGAGAGAGAGAGAGAGAGAGAGAGAGAGAGAGAGAGAGAGAGAGAGAGAGAGAGAGAGAGAGAGAGAGAGAGAGAGAGAGAGTGAGAGAGAGAGAGGTAGAGACAGGTGAGGTAGAGACAGAGGTGCACTTCCTCTTGAATTGTGAAAAATTCAATAACATTAGAAGAGAATATTTTAAAGAATTTGATTTATTAATCCCTAATTTTACCCAATTGGACAACAATAAAAACAAATGCACATTTAGCCGCCAAGTATGTGACAGCATGTCACAACCTGAGGAACAAACAGTGAGGAGAATGTCAATAAGAATATGTTGAACTGTCAATATGTTGTTGTTGTTTATGTTGTGTTATTTGTCAAGTCACTTTATTTAAATGTTTGTTTGAATTGCTTTGGCAATATTGTAACCATACAGTCATGCCAATAAAGCATTTGAATTTAATTTAATTGAATTGAATTGAATTGAGAGAGAAAAACCAAGAGGGAGAGAGTGTGAGAGCGAAAGAGCGAGACAGACCGAGAGAGAGAGAGAAAGAGAGAGCGGAGGAGAGTGAGAGGAGTTACACACAGGAACCAGATACTGTGCCAACAATGAACGCATGCCATACGCTCCTGGTAAAGCACACTTCCTGCCGTGGTGATTAGTGGGACGTTTCTATGTAAATGCTGAGAAGAAACGGTGGTTCTGTGTGGCTCAGTGGGTAGAGCGTGGCGTTGGCAACCTTAGGTTGTGGGTTCAATCCCACTGGGACCACACATACTGAAAAAAATTTATGCATTCACTACTGCTGGATAAAAGCATCTGCTAAATGGCGTATATGATATTATATTAAATGCTTTGTATTTAGCATGCTGTCAGGTGCAGATCAATGTCAGAGAGAGAAGTGAATTGGGCTCATACCTGGTGACTACGGGACACGTGAGTGAGTTTAGAGGGGGAGCCACTGGAGGCATTACTGCACAGCACACACAAACTCACATCACAGCACACGGCTTTGAGCACGCACACACACACGCACGCACGCACGCACGCACACTGCCCCGCCCACGTAGCCAGATGTCCAGCAGAAGTTTCCTGCACTGGTTGATTGGCAGTGACAACAGGATTACAGTGTGTGCGACACTCTAATACTCATTATTACAGTCTCACACACCGAGGAAGATAGCCTCGCTAACCAACTAACCCTCACGCAGGCGTGAAAGAGTGAGCACACTAACTAACCCTCACGCAGGCGTGAAAGAGTGAGCACACTAACTCACTAACCCTCACGCAAGCGTGAAAGAGTGAGCACACTAACTCACTAACCCTCACGCAAGCGTGAAAGAGTGAGCACACTAACTCACTAACCACTCAACCCTCACGCGTGAAAGAGTGAGCACACTAACTAACCCTCATGCAAGCGTGAAAGAGTGAGCACACTAACTCACTAACCCTCACACAAGCGTGAAAGAGTGAGCACACCGCCAAAACAAGGGGAGAGCTCGACCAATCGCCTCTCAGTAGTTCCAATCGTG
>JAINUG010000099.1:1120385-1162885 GCA_029706075.1 Aldrovandia affinis | reverse complement strand
TTCCTCTTGCAAACCACTGCATTATTGGACATTTTATAGCCTATAGATTGACCAAAATGTTTTACACGCGTGGAACCATAATATGTATTAGGCTAAATACATTTCAAGGATTTGTCAATTATGCTAATAGGGGTAGTTTTGGAAAACCAATGTGTGTTTTTGTTTTGTTTTCCACAAGTAGTTATGTTGTTTTAATTTATTAATAACTTTATTGTGCAGACCATTACGTATAGCCTAAGCAATGTGTTCAATCCGGTAATACTACTACTACTACTACTACTAATAATAATAATAATAATGAGGAAACAATTAGGCAGCAGACGATATGTTGGCGCTCTTAGAATTCCAAATACATTTTACATTACATTTACATTTTAAGCATTTAGCAGACGCTCTTATCCAGAGCGACTTACAAGATGTGCATTAATACATGGTAGGAACAATCATAGTTTGCGCAAGAGATCAGTGCAGTAATACAGCGATAGACATCATTGCAGGCAGCTGCGTACCATACCTGTAACACTGGGAAGGAAAAGGTTAGTGTTTTTTTTAATGGAGTAAGCAGGGGTATATAGTGTTGAGCAAGTAGGCAGTGGTGATGACAATTAGCTAGATGTACAGAATTCAGTGGTAGTGGAGTCTGAAAAGTTGGGTTTTGAGTCTCTTGCGGAAGATGGCCAGGGATTCCGCGGTCCTGACCGATTGCGGGAGGTAGTTCCACCAGCAAGGGGTCAGGACAGAGAAGAGGCGAGACCGCGAATACCTGCAGTACTCCAACATTGCCACAAGGAAACGTGCGTGCGCCAAGTTGAAACCTGACGTGGAGTTGAGTACTTTTCCACGTCAAAGACCGTTTTTATAAATCTGAACTTTGGCGTGGATTTGAGCGTACGCACGTTCTAAGATCAAATCTGTGCGTAAGCATGTTTTATAAATGAGGCCCCTGGTCTCAGGTTCATCCTGGTTTCAAATCAAATGCATGATTCATGATATTTAAAAAAAAGTGACAACATGCCCGAATATGGTCTTTGACCATAAAAATAAAAATAAAAAAATAATTCTCAGTTTTTTCCTCTCAATTTGGTGGCCAATTGTACCCTCTGTTACTTCAATTCACCCTCCTCCACCGCCCAACGCCTACAACTGCGGGACCAGCCACTACATACGGGCTGGTGATAAACCGATTCCTTTGAAACGGAACTCGCCTATTGGTTTTTCCCACAGGGAAGCTTTCTGTTCTTGCGGCGAGCTCGTGCCGGCTTTACCTCCCCCTGGGGCAGACAGCCAATAGTTTTTTCACTACTATAATACACCCAACCCTCTAGGGGAATTTAATCAAACATGTTGCAACAACCAGTAAGTTCCTGTGGCCATTTAGAATTACAAAAACATATTTGGGATAAAGTATTTTGACATGATGTCAGCACAGCGCCCATCTGTGTGATCTGCCAACGTGAAACACAATCAGCAGTTAAAACTTATACATGTCTCCTAAAACATGGTCCAGGTGAAACACAGGTACTGGTCAGAACTATGAAGTGCGTGTGAGAGAAATCGATCCGATTACCACTTCTCAAATCATGGATACAACACAGGAGGTGGGTGAGTCAGAGTGTGTGTGTGTGTGTGTGTGTGTGTGTGTGTGTGTGTGTGTGTGTGTGTGTGTGTGTGTGAGAGAGGCAGACACAGAAAGGGAGAAAGTATGTGTGTGTGAGAGAGAAAGACAGAGTGAGTGTATGTGTGTGAGAGAGAGAGAGAGAGAGAGAGAGAGAGGTGTGTGAGTGTGTGTGTGTGTGTGTGTGGGGGGTTGTGGTGTAGGGGGTGGCGTTTGGCGTTTACCTGTGGGGTCAAACTCATGTGAGGGAAGCTTCTTATCAGGAGGGTCATTAGTGAGAACACTGGCGGGCCTGTGAACACACAGAGAGACAGGAGTTATTTAGGAAACACACACACTCTCACAGCTACAGACACACAGTCACACATCTGCTGTTCTAATGAGGGCAGCCAGCAGCGTGCTCCAACCCCACTCTCAAACGCCGTGCTGTGCTGGGAAAGCGCGAGGCGTTCGGCTCACAAGCCCGGGCACCTGGCTCGTGATTGGGCGGTCGAGTCTGAGGTGGACGGATCGAGCAGGCGATTGGGCGGTTGGACGTTCACTTTTTGGAAACGGCTCGGGACTGTTTTCCTGTGGCGGCCGTGTGAACAATGGCGCTCACGTCAAGCCCGCTGACTGCACCGAGGGATCATGGGACGGATTCCCGGAAACAGCGAGGGCCGTTGGCTGGGCTCCAGTTTCCTGAGTCAGAGGAGGAAGGGGGTGGGGGGGGAGGAGGCGGTGCAAGTGGGGGTGGGAGATGGGGCAGGAATTGCCAAATGTCTCCCTCATTCCCAATAAACGTCTTCTCAAGCTTGCTTCAGTGGTGAACAAACAGGACTAAGCCGCCATTGTGAGTGAGAGGAGGAGGCAAGCGCCCGTCTCTCAGAACGCATTAATTGGGGGTCGTCTGCGCGATAACATCTTACAGTGCAGGCGTAGAGGGAGGTTAGCATCGGGGTTTGTTTGTGCGGCCACTCCACTGGGGGAGGGAGGGGGGGTGGGGGTTACTGAAGTGCTGAAAGTAAAAGGCATCAGCCCCCACACAGCCTGCTGTAGGACTACATTACGGAGCAGCGTTGCATGAAACTATCATTCTCGAGTTACCCAGCGCAACATACTGAACACAAACACCAACACTCGCAGCACAATTACGATCTTTTCTGCGGTACGGGAATGTGAAATGCGAAGTAAGTGCACAAATCCGCAGGAGTCCGGTGGAGGTTTACGAGAGGCCGGCTGTCTCTCTAGCAGCTGTGGGATCACTGCACAGGGGACTCGGCTGCTGGCTCACTAAAGCATCGGGACTTTCACGCTATTCATTGTGAAGTGATTTGGACAGAGAGCTGGAGGTTAAGTGCTGCTGACAAGATGCCGAGACGGCAGAATACGGTGTCTGGAACACAACAGTCAGCAGTGGAGGGCACAAGTGTTTCACCAACACACTGAAGCCGGCGCCATCTGACAAAACACACACATCCATACACAGATTCGGTAATGGCACAAAATAGAATTGAACAGAACCTTAGGTCCTCAGATCAAGGTAGTTCCACAGTCCAAGTTAAAATCAAGGGGTGATCGTGCCTTCGCTGTGCTTGCTCCTAGACTCTGGAATAGCCTCCCCTCTTATATTAGATCCACTGAATCAGTCTCAGCTTTTAAATCTAATCTCAAAACCCATTTGCACAGATTGGCTTTCCCCAATGTATGATTTTATTGTATTGATTGTATATTTTTAGAGATGCACCGATTGCGATTTTCTTGGCGATTCCGATTTCCAATTTTTGATTAGTCTGACCTGCCGATACCGATTTTGGCCGATTCGATTTTTTTTCCTAAAAACAATAATTGACAACTTACACAAACATTTTTGTAACTTTGCTTTAATAGAAAATTAAGATTGACAATTCTGAGGTAGGTCAGAAGCATGAGGTAGGTCTCACTAAAACACATTTCAAAAGATATGTTCCAGGTTACTGGACAGAGCTTTTCTTTTTTTGTGCAAATTAAATTAAATGATGAATAAAAGAGAATCCAACAACAGTGGCATGTAGCCTTTAAGTAATAAATAAAAAGAAACAAGAGTAGTTTAAATTTACTGACATGGTGACAGACCATTAGTCCGGAAATATTTTTTTAAAACACTAACGTTATATTCTGATGACAGATGACACAAGCCCTTTTCCATTAAATAATTATATGGCTTCAACTTGATGTGCATCAGAAAGTTATTGCGACAATGCTAATGGAAAACAGGTTAGTTCGAACCTATGATGCGCTAGACTAATTTGTTTGCTAGAGGTGGATTAGAGTAGATCCCAATTCTATATAGTGCAATGGAAAACACTTGTAGCGATATAAGGGCGGATGTTTCAGTTGCGGAGCTTGTCAAAGGCATTGAAACAAGCCGCTCTTCAGCAGAATTTCGTTATTTGCGTGAGTCAGGTAGCCTAACGACTACGACTTTAACTAGCTTCAAAGCTTAGATAAAATGTTTCAAACTAGGAGTAATTGGAAAAGAGGCGATGCTGCTGTTTCTGAGTTTGTTTGATAGTGGAAACGCACAGCTGGCACCTTCATGCACAACACAGTTAATACACCATTTGTGGTTTAGCTAGAAATCGTTAGATGAATTTATCATTAGGTCTAATAAGTTCGATTTGTATGAGTGAATAGCACTGTTTCATAACGCCACTCATTAGCTAACATAATGATTTCAGTGCAATTCAGTGCTTCAGCAGGGCATTATTACGTCAGGTTTATGCACTACCACTATGTTCTATTAATGGAAAATGGTTCAGAGGAACCGAACTAGCGCAACGAAGTTAATTGTTAATTAACCCCGGTACCTACGGTACTGTAGAAAAACGACTACCGTCACATTTTCGTGAATTTGGGCATCGACTTGGTACCTGGGTGATGACTTTTCAAGTGTCTGATTAGGTTGGTCGTTCGAACGTTTTCGAGGTTGTTCCTCCGCGGCTTATTTTTCGATTGACATGTATGACAAACTGCAAGCTTTAAGTCGTCTTCACTGACTGTGAAAACGCCCATACTAAGGACATGTTGAGGCGTTTTCAGCGCTGCGCTCATCTGATCTGTTTGCATTGGCTCACGGGTGCGCGCACGTCACGTGAAAAAGAGGGGGGCGAGGAGCCAACCGGCGCACAGAATCGGCTATGTGGAGTGATCGGGATCAAGTCACCGATTGAGGCCGATCAGCTGAAAATCGGCCATTTCCGGTCAGAGGCCGATCGATCGGTGCATCTCTATATATTTTTATTTGTTGTACTTTCTATATTTGTATACTTAGTATCCATTGTCATCTTTTGCTTTTATTGTCCTTTGTACTCTGCTATTTTACTGTCTTTAGTCAACAACCTTGTGTTCATAGCTAGAAAGGCGCTCTATAAATAAACACATTATTATTATCATCATCATAACTGAAAAGGACCCTATGCATTGCGATTTGCATTTACAACGATTAAATCACACCAGACCCTACAGGATACACTCCTGCTAATGATCTAAAGATGCTGTATCGGTGTTGGAGTTATCTCAAAATATGAGAGTGAATGAGTGGAACTGTACGACGCTGAAGTCTGGGCTGGCAGTGTGGTATAATGGTCAGGGAACTGGGCTTGTAACTCAGAGGTTGCTGGTTCGATTCCCAGGTGGGGGCACTGCCGTTGTACCCTTGAGCTAAAGGCACTTAACCTGAATTGCTTCAGTAAATATCCAGCTGTATAAATTGATTGTATGTAAAGAAAATGTGAACTGTGTAAGTCGCTCTGGATAAGAGCATCTGCTAAATGCCTGTAATGTAATGACGCTGAAGTCAGACTGCTGCAGGGACAGGTCTTTATAACGACCCGCGGTCGTCAGGCCACATCTGCAGCGCTTCAGTGAAACATTCAAATTCAAACGCTCTCAGTCCTGCCTGTACGCACCTGCCCGGACCTACTTGTAAACAAGGTTTCAATTTCAATATGACATCCTTGTTATATTGTTATATGCTGTGCTGAGTCACAAGTTGTTAAAGCGTTCTTACTGCAGGTGCGTAGGGCCAGGCAATCGCACTAGAAAAAGAACAGCGCTGGGCACACACTACGACAGATAAGACACTGAGGTCTTCACTAATAAAACGAGCTCATTACCAACTCATGTGCACGCTCACGAGCTGATCAATCATTTATGGTTCTGTGTGGCTCAGTGGGTAGAGCACGGCTTTGGCCACGCTTAGGTTGCGGGTTCGATCCCCACTGGGACCACACGTACTGAAAAATGTATGAGTTCACTACTGTAAGCACACCACAGTGTTACCTTTCGTAGTGTGCGGACAGCATTACTCCTTTATTGGACATCTTAGTTAAACAAAATACACTAACACTGGGAAGGAGCCTGGGCTGGGACAGAGAGAGCTTCACATGCCCCCCCCACCCCCGCTCAACTTCTCTACTAATCATTCTCACTCCACGAAGGGTAATGCTCTTTAATTGGATTGTTTACAAACTTTGGCATTACTGGTGATTTTACAAATCCCCTCTCAACACTTAAGCCATGTGTGCTGGACTGCAACCAGAGCCAAGTTACCACCGCTGCAAACAGACAGACAAACAGACCAACGAGGGGCGTGCGATCCAGACAGCGCTGGAGAGAACGGTGGAGGAGTGCTGGGTGTGTGTGTGTGTGTGTGTGTGTGGGGGAGAGCTGTGTGTGTGTGTGTGTGTGTGAGGAGGGGGGCTGGGTGTGTGTGTGGGGGAGAGCTGTGTGTGTGTGTGTGTGTGTGTGTGTGTGGGGGGGGGAGAGCTGTGTGTGTGTGTGTGTGTGTGTGAGAGGAGGGGGTGTGTGAGTGGGGAGTGTGAGAGGAGGGGGAGTGTGTGAGGAGGGGGGAGAGCTGGGTGTGTGTGTGTGTGTGTGTGTGTGGGGGGGAGTGTGTGTGAGTGGGGAGTGTGTGAGGAGGGGGAGCTGGGTGTGTGTGTGTGTGAGGAGGGGGGTTGTTGGTGTTTCCCCGTTTCCCTGTGTGTGACGCGCTCAGGCCACAGTGACTCACGTCTGCGGGCCGGGAGGAGAGAGGGGGAACACACACAGCCGTTTGTGTGGCCCTGTGGTGTCCCGCCCTTGTGACCATCACTATGACATACCGTTACCAACACCCTGCCACACCCACGCCCCTTAACAACCAAGCCATTATGAAAGGCAACAGTACACTACAGAGGGCCCACTCACTATAGGGGTAGCGCACTACAGAGGGCCCAGACTCACTCCCTATAGGGGTAGCGCACTACAGAGGGCCCAGACTCACTCCCTATAGGGGCAGCGCACTACAGAGGGCCCAGACTCACTCCCTATAGGGGCAGCGCACTACAGAGGGCCCAGACTCACTCCCTATAGGGGCAGCACACTACAGAGGGCCCAGACTCACTCACTATAGGGGCAGCGCACTACAGAGGGCCCAGACTCACTCCTATAGGGGCAGCGCACTACAGAGGGCCCAGACTCACTCACTATAGGGGCAGCGCACTACAGAGGGTCTGCTGCAGTTCCGTTCTCTTATTGTGCTCTTCTAGGGCTTGGCTGCTTCGGAATTCAACATGCCTACAGTGTGTACATGTGAACACATGGGCTGCAGGGTGATGTGGGGGATGAGATCAGCCACCTGAAAGAATTACTCTCGAAAACCTGGAATGATGCGTCACGACAATGAATCTGATACAATCATTTAAGCACAAGAATGTTTCCCCTCAGTCACTCACTTTGACACAAGATGTAGCGGTTCCTTTTTGAAGTGGTTATTTCGTCACAGTGAGAGAGGGGGCCGCTGTGGAATGACCCAATACATGGAAAGCGCGGGTCGCCATTTTAATTGCCATCTATTTTATAACATCCCATTTTAAAAAAACCTGGCAAAGTTACATTTCTGAGCACAGCAATGAGCTTAATCAGTTCGGTAATACACAACTAACAAGTGTTTAGGCAGTGCAGACCTTTTCGTACCAACTTCTACACCAAACATTTTCTACAAATATGGAAAATATCGTTGTACATATTTGTAGACCTGTCCTGTCACTGTAACAGCCTCCACCCTTCAGAGCAGTCTAGTTAGGTGCGACACTTACACGTTATGACTATGAGAGGACACCAACACAGAAGCTGAAGCCACCTCATTTCACAGCTTCATTTGGGTCAACTGCCCTATTCAAATTAGACCGCCTGTTAAAGATAGCCATATTGGATATCTGTTGCTATGAACATCCAGAGTTTTCAAGTCCGGGACTGAATTAGTCTGAGGGTTTGGACACTGATGCCGCTTGGCCTGGAGAATGCGTGGAACACACCCTTCTGCCACATCTCAGTCTCTGGGGAGGGCCAGTGCGTGCGTCACACATCCAGCTCTCAGCCAGCCCAGGCCCTGCCGCTGCTCCACAGACCGCCCGCGATCGGCAGCCTCTTCACGAGAGCAGCGTGGAGGCCCGGGTCATCGCTGCTGTGCGTTTGGGTCGGCAGCACCAGGACCACAGCTGCAGTGCCATGCCCCTGGGACCTAGATCTCTCTGGGATGTGTGCGTGTCTGTATGTGATTGGTGTGGGTGTATTTGTGTGTGTGTGTGTGATTGGTGTATTTGTGTGTGTGTGTGTGTGTGTGTATGTGTGTGTGTTTGTGATTGGTGTATATCTGTGTGTGTGTGATTGGTGTATTTGTGTGTGTGTGTGTGTGTGTGTGTGTGTGTGTGTGCACTCTGCCCCCTTCCCCCTCCATCAGCCCCATTCCACGCCTTTGTTTATCATCATCGCTGCGTCTCTCTCGATCGGTCTCGGTCTGTCTGGGTCACGGTCTCAGGACCAACCACAAAATGTACACGCACCTGAAATCAGAAATGAGATGCACTAACTTTTTTTTCTTTTTTATAGCAGGTCGATATAAAACGCTGATTCGTCACTGGCTTTGGCCAATCAGAGAGCCCCGACTCAGCGCTAGGGTAGGGGCTAAGAGCAGCAGCTCTGGACAGACAGGTGACTCGCCGGCGGTGGCGCAGCGAGGCTATGGCGCTCATGCTCACGTCTCGCGGGCGGGCGGGCGGGCGGGCCCAAGCGTGGGACTGTCAGAGAAGGCCTGATCCTGCCCCACACCCACGGGGCGAGCCGACGACACCGCTGCTCTCTGTGTGTGGCAGCGTCGTGTACCTGCTGAAGTGGCGGTGAGGCGCGAGGCCGGCCCACCTGTTCTCCTCATTAACACCCCCGTGAGAGCCCAAACGGCCCCGCCCACTGGCCGCGTGTGTTGAAAAACCACAGTCTTATTCCATTATGGTCAAAAGGTCCAGCCCACAGCTCCAGGGTAGGATATGAATGAAGACTATGGCTCGTTTTAACACTTTGTTGTACGTCGCTCTGGATAAGAGCGTCTGCCAAATGCCTGTAATGTAATGTAATGTTTGTGTAAGGGTCTGACACACAACACAGTTGATGCTGTTATGCCAATGTACTAGTGGTGTAACGGTACATGTATTCGTACCGAACCGTTTTTGGTACAGGACTTTTGGTTCGGCACGCGCTGTGAACCCAACGAATCTTGCTTTAACTGCTGACGAACGTGTGGAACATTTTTTGTGTGCGGTTGAAGCGGTATTGACTGACTTTTTTCATTTAAGAAAGGAAGATATGTGCCTTACTTTGTTCAGTAAATGATGGCCAATTAGCCACTGTTTTCATAATAAATTAAAAGCAATTTTATGTTTTGCATTAATCTTTTCCCCTGCTAACTTCAAAACTGAGGTACGTATTTTTGTGTCCCGTTACACCCCTACAATGTACAGGTAACTGTCAAAAGAAAGGAAATACCAACAAAGTGTCTTAATAGGGCATTGGGCCATCATGAGCCACTAGAACAGCTTCAATGCACCGAGGCACAGATTCTACAAAGGTATGGAACTCTATTGCAGGGATACAACACCATTCCTCCACAGGAAATTCCATCATTTGCGGTTTTGTTGATGGTGGTGGAAAAGGCTGTCTCAGGCAACGCTCCAGAATTTCCCAGAAGTGTTCAATTGGGTTCAAATCTGGTGACTGAGACAGCCATGTCATTTTCATCCCCACCACCCACTCTTGCCCTGTGGATGGGGGCACTGTCATCCTGGCAGAGACCACTCCCATCAGAATAGAAATGCTTCACCACAGGATGAAGATGATCACTCAGAATGGCTTTGTATATATTGGTGTTTACCTTGCACTCGATTGAGCGATTGAGTAGACCTAAACCATGCCAGGAGTATGTACCCCACACCATAACAGAGCTGCCGGAACCCTTCATTCTCTCAAGTGTTACCTCTACCTCTGGAAGTCGCGCGCATGTAGGATTAAGCATACAAACGGTGAATTTCAACAAGAGTCACTGCAAACTCACAGAAAACTCGTAACAGCTATTAAAATCAAACCAGGCAGGCAGTGTGGTATAATGGTTAGGGAACTGGGCTTGTAACGTTAAGGTTGCAGGTTCAATCCCCAGGTGGGACACTGCCGTTGTACCCTTGAGCAAGGTACTTAACCCGAATTGCTTCAGTTAATATCCAGCTGTATGAATGGATTGTAAAGAAATGTAAACTAAGTCGCTCTGGATAAGAGCGTCTGCTAAATGCCTGTAATGTAATGTAAAATAGTTACTTTTGGGTTTAAACGTTAATACGTGTACTTTGCTTAACCCAAGACACCCTTCCTTAAATCTACTCAAACAGGGTGCGCAAGTAGAAGACGCAAGAGAAAAATGACACAGTGAACGCGGAGCGAGGGAAAGTTTACTAGGACTGGGGGAAGCTGCACAGATGGTGAGAAGCTGCGAGCCGATTGAATCTGTGAGCTGTTTGAGGACAGCGTACGATTATTCACAGAAAAAAGGAAGACACAGTTATTACGCCCATGCCACGGGATGCCAAAAATACCAAGCGACTGATCCCAGACCTGAGCACAGCCAACCAAGCCCCAGCTCAGCACGGTCACCCCCCCCCCACCACCCCCGGGGATTCTGCACAGTGTTTATAAGACACTGCTGCTTATTTACCCCAATCAACATCATGCATATACTTAACACACAGCCTGGCTCAAACACTAAACACAATGTACGCCCGATCGTGACGCGCGGACCGCTGAAACCGTTGAGCGAAAATAATAATAATAATTTTGGCACCGATCGTTAGACCAGCGCAGTCGATCCCAGCCCCGAGGTCATGTGACAGCAATGTGCTGACTCGGCGCTGCAGTCGGGTTTAAGCAGAGGGGCCGGCATTCAGCAGGACGCAGAGTGTGTTGAGCCACTCCGCGGTCGTAAGGCTTGGGTCAGCGGTGGAGAAGAGTTAACGGTGGCGCACAGGGCACAAGGAGGTGTACGGACGGAGGAGGGAGGAGAGGAGAGGAAAGTGCTCACACTCACGCGTGCAGTGGCAGTGCAGATACAGAACCATAGAGGACTGGGCACTGTTTTAGTAGCAGCACGTAAAGAGAGGACAGGTTTATAAGAGACACATTCGTCAGTGGTAGATGTGTATAACCACTCTAGACGCCTGTGGGCCTGCTGCTAAAAGACTGCAGCTCCTCTGCACTGTGTGAGGTCAGCAAGACTTTGCAGAAACAAGCCTGATTTGTTCAGTGCTTCTTAGTCACCCCATTCCATCATGCTGTGCTTCTTACACACACACTACTCCATCATGCTGTGCTCCTTACACACACACTACTCCAGCATGCTGTGCTCCTTACACACACACTACTCCAGCATGCTGTGCTTCTTACACCCACACTACTCCAACATGCTGTGCTTCTTACACCCACACTACTCCAACATGCTGTGCTTCTTCCACACACTACTCCAGCAGCTGTGCTTCTTACACCCACACTACTCCAACATGCTGTGCTCCTCACACACACACACACACACACACACACACACACACACACACACACACACACACACACACACACACTACTCCAGCATGCTGTGCTTCTTACACACACACTACTCCAGCATGCTGTGCTCCTTACACACACACTACTCCAACATGCTGTGTTTCTTACACACACACACACACACACACACACACACACACTACTCCAGCATGCTGTGCTTCTTACACACACACTACTCCAGCATGCTGTGCTCCTTACACACACACTACTCCAACATGCTGTGTTTCTTACACACACACACACACACACACACACACACACACACACACACACACTACTCCAACATGCTGAGCTTCTTACACACACACACACTACTCCAGTGTGCTGTGCTCCTTACACACACACTACTCCAACATGCTGTGCTTCTTACACACACACACACTCACGACTCCAACATGCTGTGCTCCTTACACCCACACTACTCCAGCGTGCCGTTCAGAAGTTGAGTTCACCGTGCGCTGCTTTGGGAGGCCGGCTGGGAGCCAGCGTGTCTGCAGAGCGGGCTCACAGAGCTGCTTTGGGAGCGGGCTGGGGAGCGGTCTGCAGAGCGGAGATGCTGCAGGGCAGGCAGGCGGGCGGGGAACACGGGGCTCCAGCAGGAAGCTGGAGGACTGCGATATTAAGGCTGGCGCGCGCTGCGGCGAGGCCTACTGTGCTATCGGCAGCCAGACGAGACGAGACGGGCCGAGACGGGCGTGGCCGTGTGCAGCCAGGCCGGGCAGCGGGACAGATCAACGCTCTGCCTCTCCACCGGGGCCACAGGATCAGAACACTAGTGTCACACTACACCGGAGACAGCGCGCATGCAAATACACAGCTCACTAACCTGCATACGCACTCCTTTATTTAGCATGTAAATATGGACACAACAGAGGTCAGCAGCCACACTGAGGCTGGCAGCGCTAAACACAGGTGGGCCAAGGCCCCAGGTGCTGGACCAACATGAATAAAAACGATATAAAAGATATATTAAAAAAACTGGAAAACCACAACATCGGTTACAAAGTCATCAAGAGAACCTTAAGATATTTGCTTGCCAAGTGCCGACAAAGACAACGCAGAAGTGGACAAGTGCGTTAGCGGCACATCGCCACTGTGTATAAGGGCATCTGCACGGTGCGGTTAGAGCAAAATAGCCGATGGTGCTAGCGCATTACTGAACTCGGTCCGAGCCAACAGAAACGCATCACACGTCAAAATACAGTTAGCCGTGCAGCTGCTGCAGGTTCCGCCAAGCACTGACACACTAATGAATTCCATGAGACTGACAAGGGAAAGCACTGAATGACTGCGTTTCCATGGAAATACCCCTGGAAACATGACAGGGACATCATGTGAGCAGTGCACATAGCAACAGATGGGACTCTCCCACCCAGACAGGACCAATAAGAACCCTGTCTTTCTCCACCACTGCCACTCCCAACGGTGGTCTCTCAGCTCCGTGTCACTTCCTGTACACTGCACGCCATGCTACCGCATGAGCAGCCACTGTGACATTTCATTACTTTCAGATGTGACAGATAAAAGAAAACACATTTCTCACCTGTGAGCACAGGTCCCCCAGTGTTAAGACTACACAGCCAGGGCAGGGATGGAAAGGCGCCTGTTAAAATAATCGAGAGGAACTGCCTGTGAACTCCGGGCCAGCAGGTGGCGGCGCGACTGAGCCGGTGCGCCCCTGCCGTAATCGGCTCCTGTGACTCACACCGTCCTGCGGTGAAACGGCCTTCTGTTATGCGAGCGGCGAAACCGCAAATACACACAAAAATAAACTTGGGCTGACGTGAGCATGTGGGCATGATTATGATTAACAGAAGGAAAATCTGCGGTCAGTCAACAGAAGCCGATAGGAGCGCAGCATCAAAGTGTTCGAGTGCAAGCGCACTGGGACGCTGAGCTGGAGTGCTCCCGGGGCTCAGGAGACAACTGTAGAGAAGAGACTTAGGGGTGAACCTGCGGAGAGGTATTGTTACCGCTATGAAGCCATGCCGTCTCTGTTCCATGTTGACCCCGCCAACTGGATGAAGAGCTTCTAGCTTTTCTTTGGGCCTGTAAGCCTCCTGCTGCTCTATGGGAAAGGCCAAAACCATATACAGTGGCACGCAACCTCTTCCTGGTGTGGCTCTCGGTGCATTCGGGAAACGCGTCAGACAGCAGAGTCTGTACGGATGTGATAAATCAGGCCGTCTCCGGTGCAGGCAGCGAGCGCAGGGTCTCCCCAGGACAACATCTCCTTCCTCAACGTGATCACAGCGTTATTAAAGAAACATAAAGCGTTCAACACTGACACAGATAAAGACAAACCCCAATCTCCCAGCACCCGACAACAGCACAAAACCAACAGAGTCCCATTAACTGGACTGTGTCCTCCACCAGCAGTCCTTCTTATGAAGGTTACACCTCCGGGTGGTCCAGAAGTGTCTCATTCCAGCAATAAGACTCAAGACCTGCTGCTTTCTTATTGATTAAACATGGAGACTGCAGCTCAGTTTCAGTGCAATATCAGATAAGAGAACTAATTTCACCCGCACTGATGAAAGTAACTAATCTTATTAAGACAGTCTGCACTGCCATCATAATCTCATAGGAAAATATATCCTATTTTTTAATAGTTGGAGCCATCAAACTTTTATGGATTCATTAAGTGAGAATCACACCTTCGTACCCAGTTCTCAAACTGGCTCTCAGTATGGCTAGTTTAACTGGATTCATTGCTTCGTGCCTTAACTTGTCCTCCTCTCTGCAATGCTCTGTGAGATTGTGGAGTGCAAACCTCAGAGATGTGAACTTCAGCGTTACGGACTGACTGGTCGACCAAACAAGTTATGAAACCTGACGTAGCATATGCAATTACACCTTATCAAGCTCCTTACTTTTACTGGTCCAAAAATGCAAGAATTAAACTAGAACTAGTCATGAAGGAGGAGAAGAAAATCGGTCACTGGAAAGGAGATCATCGTTTGGAAAGCCAACGTCAAAAAAATAATGTTCTAATGAGATCCCAATTAATGTTGTTTGATTATTAGTTATCAACTTAAACTAAGGATTATAGCTACAAAAGGGGAGTAGCCAACTTTAAAAAATAAGAATAATAAGGCTACCATAATGTAAATATATGATTCCAATCAACAAAAGGACTCAAATTCATAAACTCGATGCAGTTTCACGTGAGAAAATACCACAATATACTCCATGATCTCAATTCGACAGGGTAAGCCAAAGCCTGCACTTTGGGGTGCGGTGTGTTCTCTGGCCGTGTGTGACTGCTGTACTGCAGTGTGCTGTGAGGTTTGGACGCGCAGCGCTGCACTCTAGACACAGCTCGTCGCTCACCGGCCCTGCTGCTCTAAGCTCCCAGGCGTCAACTGCAGGAGAGGACCTGATAGGACTGTAATCAAAGCAGAGCACGACCACACAGACCCACAAACCGACAGCAAAAAGCAGGCAAACGCCGATTAGATTTCAGCGATTTCACAAGGCTTCTGTGAGTCCCTGTGCAGGAGAGTTTCATATCACCACGGGTTAGGAGTTCAGCCGTTTGGTGGGCACGGCTTAGAATGGTCCACCTCCGTTAGAGTAGAGCCTGATGGGCATGATGCACCTCCATTAGAATGAGACCTACAGGGCATGCTGCACCTCCATTAGAATGGGGCCTGCTGGTGCTGAAACACTGCTTTCTCACACAAAGCAAACTTGAGTGAATGAAATCCTGAGCAGCACATAAGAGCTTTTAAACGCACAGCTCTGACATCTTAACGCCTCTAATGCTACATGTCAGCATTATCCTGGGTATTAGCCTGTGGGATACTAGTTTAATGTTTTATCATTTTATAAAAAATATATATATACATATAAATATAAATGTCCAAGTAACAGGAAGGAAAATTCACCACAGCCTCCAACATGACGGCCCCTCTAATGGCAGCTGAAAGAGAGAGAGAGGGAGGACAGGCGCATAACTAAACGCTCTCCTCTCCCTTCAGCCATGAACACCAATGCAGCACACAAACCTACACACGCCCCAAACCAGCATCGTTACAAGCACACACACCTGTATACACACACACACCACACAGCTGCATCATCATAGCAAGCACACCTGACAGGTGACCTGTCCATCTCCATCTTCTGTCAGCATCACAGCTGAGGGGAGCGCTACAAGCCTGCGGAGTCGTGCTCACACGCGCACACACACGCACGCGCGCGCGCGCACACACACACACACACACACACACACACACACACACACACACACACACACACATATACACATACATACATCCCCCACACACACACACACACACACACATGCCCACACACACACACATGCCCACACACACACATGCCACATACACAGCCCCCACACACACACACACACACACACACACTCTCTCTGCTCCACACACCTCTGGGCACACTGCCCCAAGGAACAAACATCATCAATATCCGTCTCTGTGGAAATCAATTTGTACACTTCGCTGACTTCACCGTTAGCACGGGCGAGAAACGCATTTCTGCTAGAGTAAGCATTCTTCTGACCTCAACACGGTCAATTTGCCACAATCTTATTACAGGAAACTGATGACTTACAATATCTCTCTCCTGATTGGGTGAGCCTGCCGGATGCGCATCAGACTCAACGGATCGCAGTTTTTAAAACCCTACGCTTGTTTTCCTCTCTCATTACGGTTTTTTTGCACTGCTTAATAACGGCATTTTGGGAAAGCTCTTACCTGCCCGTTTCATCTTGGGTTGTTGTGGTTCTCTCACTGCTCTGGGACAACACACATCGTTCCCTGCTACAGAGAGCACACTGGACGCTGACTCTGTGCTCTGTAGAAGAGTCTCTTGAGGACATATTATAGATTACACATGACAGTCTATGCCACAGGGGCTTTGATTTGGGTAGAGATTTTCCACAATATGAACGTTTTCAACGGTGGTGCTTTTGGGAGTCTGTTGGGAGTCTGTTGGACGACGAATTGTTTATCAGTTCTACAACCAACCGCCTGTTTGCACGAAATGAAGAACTGCTGGGAATCCCACAGCACAAACGTACACATATACATATATACATGAAGGACTCGGATTCTCAGTTTAAGTGGCACTCTAATCGAGAGTCCGTGTAGTCGTCCTGGTGCGTGGAACACTGTGCTGAAGCACATCGCTACATGAACACACTGCAGTCGCTGTAATCACTGGTTCTCCTCTCATTTACATGTAGTACTGTTTAAATACTGCTTTTAAAAGCGTATTAATATTAAAACATTTTTAGTAATGAATGAAATCCGCAGGTCAAACTAAATTGGTCTCGTCCGCCAACCCATAAATCAAGCACATCGCCAGACGGCGAGCGGTGTTTGTAACGCCCGGGCGTGTGAAGGAGCCCCGCAATAACCCGCTCTTCGATTGGCTCCACACCACTGTAACTCATTCTGTGACTGTCTCCGCCCCCCGATCCCCAGTTAAGAGAGCGCGGCACTGCAGCAGACTTCCTGAACTCCCAGCATGCGCTGTTCTGGCAGCGGCTCGGTCACGAAGCGGCATTGGCTAGGCCCCAAGAACCGGGTTGCGTCACAAGAAGCGGCACCTCTTCATAATTCCACATTTCAATGTATCAGATATCGCCTCTGACTGAGCAACTGGCACTGGCTGACTGGAGCTCCCCCATTAAAATGGGCACGGGTGCCCTTGATTTTGAACAAAACACCACAAGTACAACATGACAATGTAACATTTCTCAAAGACATTTTATTTATTCCCGTACAACATGACGCATGCAAAAGCAGTACGGGTTGACGTGAGGTCCCTTTCTCTTTCTTTTCTTACTCAAATAATTTCACTTGGGAGGCTGGTTACCATTGATTGTAACTAACGTCCATGGCAAAAAGATATTGCCAGGAGTGGCGCTTCTTGTGATGTGATCCTGACTCTTTGCTCCAGTAGCAGCGCGGTCAGAGAGCGGTGGTTGCCCGGCCGACAGACATTGTTTATCAGTGATGTCACCGCTTCCCAGGAGGGCCTCTGAAAACCGTAGGGATCAGCAAAACACACGCGCTCTCCACACACCCCGCATGGCTCTCTCTAAACCCCTCACACAACTGCTCTCAGGCCCACACACTACACCCAGGCCTGCAAACCTTGAGGACTACTCTTGCTGAGTAGGGAGGACGGCCGTTCACAGACGAAGCGTGGGGAAGGGGGGTGTATTAGACAGACCCACAAAGCCAGATGACATCACAAGAAGCGGCACTTCTTTGTGAATCTACATTTTAACCAGATATGGCCTGTGACTGAGCCACTGGGACTGACTGAAACTTGTCAGACCAACATTGTTCTGAAGCCTTTAAAGCAGGGTTCAAATCTGGCCCACACATTTCACTGAACAACTGAAGTTAATTGAACAATTCATGCAATTGATTGGCCAGAATGTCTTCACACCCAGGTAAAGGAAGGGTGGGAAATACAGCAGTGCTCAGCCCACAAGGACCGTGATTCGGGGAACCCTGCTTTAAACCATTCAAACATGTTCCCCCATTAAAATGCCCGTGAGCGGCCTCGACTTCACGTCTACTCTCCTTCCGAATGGTGCGCCTGCGCTGCCTCACGCCCTCTCGCTCACGCCCTCAGGCCTCGCCTCGTTAAGACCGCTCGGCTGCACACGGAGCGCTCGCCTGACTCAGAAGTTCTCCTGGAAAAAACATTTTGGAGGAGTCCTATAACCACAGCATCAGAAAGGACACATTCACAGTGACTCTCGGCGATCCGCAGCCTTTTTACATCCAAACAGCTCTGACGCAGCCCGTAGCTCAGTGTGTGCATTACACTCCGTGCATCCACACTCACAAATGTCACAGTAATTGGGTCACGCGTTGGTCAAAGAAACCTTTGTTCTGGATGTACGTCAGTGACAGCTACATTGGACCCTTGGACCCTTGGTGTGGGTGTGAGATGGTAATGATACACCACGCAGTTACATATACCCATCCAGCAAAATCAATGCTATTTGATTACTGTAATATTAACAATATTCTCTCAGGTAAAAAACATATTCAACAATGGGATGCACTGATATGAAACTTCTGGACCGATACCGACAATTAAAATAACACCCTCGGTCGATACCGATACCGATAATTTGTTATTTATTGTCCTAATTGTGCCCTGGCAAAAAAACTATAATTCTGCCCTTCATTATACTTTTCAGTGAACACAAATTCAATCATACAAATGCATGGAACAGCTTTTGTTGTAACATTCTTTCACATACTCGTTGTACTGTGCTACATGTCTTACTTGTAAATGGCTGATCAGATTTGATGTATTAAAATCCTTGCTTGAGTTGCCTCCTCTTGAAATCTCACTGGAGCATTTGTTACAAATAGCAAATCGGTTGTCTTTCTCCGACACCTTGCAACACACCTTGCAATGGGCCCACACAGCTGACATTTTCTTCGCTTGACAGTGTCAATAAAAACAGCACCGCACGGCGATGACTAATTTTACACCATTATCGTCATTTCAATGATCAACCGCAGCAAAATGACAAACCTTGATGATTGCGGTTAGGCTATAGCATTGTTGTGTAGAGGAGAATAGTTCCTGCATTCGTTTTGGCCTTTTTCCACCCAACACAGAACACAGACAGCTTTGAAGACAAACCAAGATTAGTCCCCAAGAAAGGCTGCACGTCAGTTGCGTGGGCTTACTTTTGGGTTTTTATAAACATGAGAAATGTAACATTTAATTGAAGTAAAAGTATTCATAGAAAAATATATATTTTTTTTTTAAACATGTAGAAAATTCTCAAGTTTATAACAAGAAAACTGGTTGAGAATTAAGCGAGTTACAGAGATTTTATCAGGGAAGTCTGCATCTCTTAATACACATATGTTTATAAATATGGCGGCCGTGCAAGAACTTTGTGGTGTTTGGGAATTGTAGTCTTAAGTTAGGTAATCTTACTGTAGTTCCTTCAGTTCTTACTTTTAAAAAGTTTAAAAGTTTTAAGCTCTCCTCCTTTCTGTTCTTAGGCCTTGGAAATATATGTCTTATATGTCATTTTAACTTTGTTGTACAAATGGCAGCCTGCAATGTGCATGCAACACCGTGTTCTCAATCGTTCTTGAGCCTTGGAAATACGGTATTTTACTTAGAGATAGCTAACAAGATGCTTCAGTAAAGCCACATTCTTTGAAAGAAAACGACTTTCTGACATCTAATCTGTTCCATCATTTGAGAAATAACGTATTTACATCTATGGTCCTGGCGGCCGAAATACGAATCTGTTCCATCATTTGAGAATGTATGAAGAATGTAAAAGAGAGGAAAAGGCAAGCAAAAAATGTTATGCAGACGTGAAAAGGCAGCCATATATATACATTTTTGTATTTGTTTGTGACAACTTTATAGCATAAATTATGCTTACAAATGTACCGCACATACAAACATTGAATGTTAAATAAAGTTGTTTGAATATCTGTATATACTCATCTTTTTTCCCCACATACAAATTATCGTTTCAATATCGTTATCAAAGTATTTAGTCAGCACATCACGCTAACCATTTTTGGCCATATCCCCCAGCTCTAGCGTGCATCTTGTGCAAGATTGCGTGGAGTTCCAGAGTGCTCGTGATAGCTAGTCAATCGCAGCATCGTCAGAGGAGTAAATTAGGCGTGGTTTCAGTCAGTTTAGCCTGTAAATAAAAGATGCTGCTGTTCCATTCAAGTTTGAACATTTAGACCAGATTGACGCAACACAAACTTTTAGACAGACAATTAAATTTTATCGCCAATAAGCCGATTGCGGTCAACAAGGCAAATATCGGCCGATAGTCCACCGATATATCGGTGCACCCCTAGTTAAAACAATACAAATTAAAGGATCACTAGAGGTTTCCTCATCTGACACATATTTACCCATTTTAATGGCTAGAGGCTTAGAACCGTAAGCTTACCTCAATTTCAACATATGAACCTGCGTGACTTTTCCCCCCGTCTACAGTTGAACAAAACCCACGCAAGCCCAAGATTCACAGACAAAGCTATGCTATGTTATGTTCCTTTGGACAAGGAATTCACATTTTCAAAGATGCAGCAATAAAAGGCAAGTTCTGGGAAAATGGATGCAAACTGGCCTACATGAGAAAGGCTCTGCTGGTCACATGTCCGTCCAGCCAATACACCCTCCCCCCACCTCAAAACATGATGAGCCTCCAGCACATGTAAATAATGACTCAGAGCTCCAAGGCCAGGACTCATTCACACTTTTAAGCAGGGAAATGAATAATATGAATGAACTCTATTATTCCATGTAGAGCCCTGAGGCTCTCCTTCATTAAGAGTAATGAGAAAGAACAATTCTGCTTTATCCTATATATTCTCTGTCCAGGAAAAGGCAACACTGATTCAAGTATTAGACCTACACCATGTAACAGCACAAGTTAAGGTTTGAGATACCAAAACAAAGCTGCTTATGATGCAGTTTATAAAACAAACATGCTGATTAAACCCCTTTAGGTGTATTTTTGTCCGACCGCAGTCCTTCCCTCTCGAGACTAACGGCAGCTTGTTACTCGCACACCAACGCCAGCTTTTCCTGCTCAAAGCCATTTCCTCCATTTTGGCCACCAGTCCTTTCCATTTGAGATACATCGTAAAAGCCCCACACCCCCTCCCCCTCCCCCTCCCCCAGCCCACACAAAGCCTCCCTCTGTCGGGGCCTTTCCTGACAGTAAACAGATTCTGTTCCGTCCACACTGTGGTAAAAGCCTCATAGTGAAGCTCTGTCGGGTCGTCCGCCTGCATCGGACGCTGGCCCAGAGGACGGTCCGGGCCGCGTTCACCCCGCAAGAGGAGAACCCCCCCGGGAGAGGAGAACCCCCCCCGGGAGAGGAGAACCCCCCCGGGGATGCCACACGACGGGAGGGACGACCATTATCAAACGCTATCGAGTGGGGTTTGTCATAAAACCGTCTCAGCTTGACTCAAAGTCCTCTCTCAAAGTCCACTTTGGGCATCCACAATAAACCACTCCACCACTCACAATGACTGCTTCCTTCCGTGTGTGTGTGTGTGTGAGAGAGAGAAAGAAAGAAAGAAAGAAAGAAAGTGCAAGAGAGAGAGACAGGTGGAGCAGCTGATCAGTGTGGTGTGGTGTGGTGTGGTGTGGTGGGGTGGGGTGGGGTGGGGTGGGGTGGGGGTGTGGTGTGGTGTGGTGGGGTGGTGTGGTGTGGTGTGGTGTGGTGTGGTGTGGTGTGGTGTGGTGTGGTGTAGTGGTGTGGTGTGGTGGGGTGTGGTGTAGTGTGGTGTAGTGTGGTGTAGTGTGGTGTGGTGTACTCATGCTCACACGGGGAGGTAGGGTGAGCATTTGGCAGAAACAACAAATGGCATGCCTTCTCATTTTGACTGTCAGGACCAATCACGTCAGAGGTTTGGCTATGCGGTCTGCAATCAGCTCAACGTTCCAGACATGCGCCAACACACCTGGCTGCAGGTGATATACAGGACGGACGGACGGACTGGAGGCACCGCTATGCCCCCTGCTACTGCCCCCCAATGTCACAGATCCATCGCATTAAAAAAGCTCCAGCACCAACTTCATAGTCAAATATGGACTGTTCTTGGACTTGGCTGGATCATAGCTTTTTATTTTATTCTGGAACTATAGAAAGTATGTAAACATGAGATTCATATAGCTAGTCCATGAGGCTTCAGCAGGCTTAAAACTATTGGTGTGTGTTACGGATTTCAATAACCACCCATAAACACAGAGTTGAATCACTAAATCACTGATTCACGTAAAACGCATGTACAGTGCGTGACATTTTGTGAAGCCATGTGAAGGTAGCTTTTAAGCCCAGAAACGTGTTGACACAGCACAGAATAAACGTTTATTGGCGATTAAACTTCAGGGCCCTACTGCTGTGACAATACCTTAGGCGAACACATGCTCGTTTCAAACGCTTTCTAGTCACTGCAGTCCAGTAGAGCCCATCATCCAGACAAGACCAGCACAATGTCCACGGAAAATATACCGATTAAATGTCATTTAACAATATGCCCTTACTGTGTCGCAGATATGGACTGAAACTGTAGAAAAGTTCTGCAACTAACCAGTTCAACCAACAAAAACAAAGGCCCGATCAAACCAAGTGAGTGTGTGTGTGTGTGTGTGTGTGTGTGTGTGTGTGTGTGTGTGTGTGTAGGAGGGGGGGGGTTCATAATTAACCTCGTATTGCACTTTCTCGACTGTGTAAAAATGCTGAAGTTGCAATCCAGGCTTACAGACTGCGTTACGTAACCAAAGGTGAAGGTTGTCATTCGGGAACAATGCGTCGCTTCGGCAGCGTAACTGCAGCACGCTGTCACCTGGACCCGTCACCATCACGGTCAGCACGAGCGAAGGGAAAACGTGCCAGAATACATGTTCATCCGGTTACTGACTTGTAGGCTTTCAATAGCTACTTTGCGATCCGCTTAACTGCGTCTTTGGCTCACACACACACACACACACACACACACACACACACACACACACACACACACACACACACACACACACACACACACACACACACACACACACACACACACACACACACACACACACACACACACACACAACACTACACACACACACACACACACACACACACACACACACACACACACACACACACACACACACACACACACACACACGGCAGAGCTTCACATTTGCACCATTAGACACAATCTACCCGTACGGCCACACGATTTGTACAGCAGGCTGACTCCGTAACATCAGAGATGAATGAAAGCCAGCGTCACACAGACAGACCTCAAACACTTTATGGACAATGGTAATTACCAAAGGAATACAGAAAGTGCGGTGCGGATTAAATCATTTACCTGTCAGTGACTGTAGCCTGTATGCCGCTCATTAGGCTTCCGTTATATAGTTTTCTTCGGCTTTTATCCAATTAACATTTTGCAAAGGGGGAAAAAAAACCCTCAGTCTTTCTGGGAAGTAGTGGGTCCCTCCTTAACATCCGTAAAGATGACGTGCGTTCTGAGACAATCAAGCACGTTAGCAGTTATACATTTAACTGTCTTTAGGCCAAATTGACGAAATTGACGTAGCGATTGATCCCCGTCCCGTGCGGGTACGTGCACCCCCTTGTTGGTTAAAAAAGAAACCAGACAAGAAATCGCCATGCAAGGTATAAGCATGTATGAAAATGCGCGCTATTGTCTGTATGCAGAAAACTAAGCCAATATATTTATCTGGTTGATCACCATTTCAAGGACGTGCTGTTAAAATGTATCGATATTGTAGCTATTCCCCCTGCACGCTTCACAGTGTGGCGGCCGCCTTTGTCAACACAGCTCGAGCAATGCGAGTGCCATTGTTAATTCGTTTCCTCACAAAAATACTCTCCACTTTCCCTCTCCGCCCGTACAAAAAGTCGTATGTTGTTCAACGTGGGTCTCGTTGCACTTCTGTTGGACCGTATTTTAATTTCGGTGTAGCAAAAGCAAACACAAACCAGCTAACCAGATGTTGTTTTAAAATCAGATGTTCTTTTTCCAGTGAGTTTTTTTTATTTTTTATTTTTTCGACCAGCAAATATCCTTGGATCCGTCCCTCGTCTTCGTGAAGATTTCAGAAGCTTTGGCAACAAAAAGCGAATCAGTGAAAAAGTATTTCTGCACCGGTATCCTCAGCTCGATTCAATCTCACGCGTTTTAAAAGAGCCGTCTCGAGCAGGCCTCGCTGTTTGTCAGCAACGGACAGATTGTTTTCCCTAAAAAAAAAACCCCGAATGTTATGCGATATTCGCCTCCGCTTTTTCCAGTTAACCAAACTTTACCCGCCGCATGTCCGCGGGTTAAAGTATATGCATTATAGTTTTACTTCGTCAAAATGTAAAAAAAATAAAAATAAAACACACAAAAAAAACGTGTAACTAAAACAGGCTTAAGCATGAAACTTTCATGTGCTTTGCTCCAAATCCTAGTTTTATCCCTGGCGTCCAATACATTCTTCTGAACAAAAAAAGACAATGCGAGATGGTTTAGTAGTCCAATGCATGTTCAATTCCAGTCGATTTCCGAAGTTATCCTTATGCTTTAATTCGAGTCACAAAATCTACAAAACTTGCTTTCAGCCTGCGGCTCCCCTTGTCTCCATGTTTTGAGAATCCAGTCGTTTTTCAGTGCTCTTAGCGAAATTCCCTTGCTGCCAAGTTATTATTTTTTGCCCCGCAAACGTGCAATACTGCAATAAAACGCCAATACTGAAATGTGTGAACAACTGATGCGAACTGCTGATGTGTTTTGAGTAGGTGGGCAGCGCAATGTTATTGTACGGTTGTCTTTTCCCTCAAAATATTTCACCACTTTCAATAAATGTTGAGTGTCCTGATCACTCCGCCCTGACCAAGCGCTCCCTCGTTTCTGGGTGTAGACCTCCGCCGAGGAAAAAAGGCCTGTAACTAGAAGACATCTTAGTGATTGAGAGCGCTTACTGTGTCACATTATCGCTTTATTTATGTGCACTACCATGGGAGCAATAATAACAGCAAAATTATTACACAATTAATATGACTTTATTCTAATATTTGTTTTACATCGTGTGGCAATGATAAAAACAGCTATAACAGCCATATATAGCGGTTTTGAAGTGTTTTAAAGGTGTTCAAAATGCCCCAAATTATGACATTAAAGACATTAAAATGTCATTATACACACACACACACACACACACACACATATATATATATATAGTATATGTTGTATCTAATTTGCTTTGCTTTTTACATTACAAAAATGTAATTTGCCTCTGATATTCATCATGCCATGCATTTTAACTGAGCCACAATTCCTGTTTGGCTAAACTGAAGTTCAAACTGAAATGCATTTGATGCACTTCTTCATCTCAGCATCCTTCATATAAGAAAGTATGATAACAAATAGCTGAACTTATTGCAAACACTCCATTTAAATCTGCCACCTTTAAGGCCTGCCATTCTGTGAGTGGTGGTTTGCACAATTGTTGTCCTATATGCACTTACAATAGTAATTGCAAGATATTTTACAACAGTATATATTTTACTTTTCATTGCATTCCTGTATTTTGCACATTGTAATAGATGCTATGCACATTGACTGAAACGCAGTGTGAAATGTAAAAATATGAAGGTATGCTCAAGAACATAACCATTAATAATGTTTACATTATTAGTGTCACACTTGTGTGTAGTGTAAAGGAGATTTTACAAAGTTTAATTCACTTTCCATTTTTTCTTTTGTACACTAGGCCACTGAACTATATGAGAAAAGGAGTCCGTCAGATTAGAAATAACCATTCCAGTTATTTAATTCAGTAGTCTATTGGTCTAAATTTGAGGCTCAAGTCCTTGCTAAGGTCATTGCAATTGGTCAATATGTCTGGGAAATACAATGAACTGGAATCCCACTAGCGTCAATATAATTGTGTTTAGTTTGGGGCTGCCTTGGTGTTGAGAATTGCATGCATGTTCTTGATTGCAGTAATGAGTGGCGTTGTAATATAGCAGTTAAGGAACCGGCAGTGTAACTAAGAGGTTGCAGGTTCAAATTTCCAGTGCAGCCCCATGTACCTTTGAGTAAGGTGATTAACTAACTGCCTCATTAAAATATCTAGTTATATAAATAGATAATACATCTTTAAAAATGTTTAAAATTAATATGTAAGGGTTCGAATTTGCAGGAATCAGGTAACAGGGTTTGTGCTCAACCGAGTAGGGTGACCAGTTTAGAAGTGCACATCAGATTCCATTTGACTTTTTTAGGTTTGGTCGTAGGCTACCGTTACTGCTTACTTAATCTGGTTAGTACTCAATAATTGCAGCTCTGCTGTGTAACAAACTGGAATAATAACAGTCAGATAAGATTGTTTGGGAACAATACAAATTTACATTCTATTCCCTTAAGCACTAAAGCACTTTACAACGATCAGCATTAAGCTAATGCGGGGAGCCTAAAAGCAGTTACGCAAAGATTTATTTGCTGGTTATAACCATGCAGCACTCAATACAAATAATAATGTATTCCATCCAGTCAAGGTAAGCACTTCATGAGCTTCGCCATCCATACAATACGCCTTTCACCTCCAGTTACTGGTCCCAAGTGGTGATCATTACATCCCCTCGTGTGTTAACGCACTCTTTCGGCTACTGTTCGTCTCTGCTGTGGCATACACTATAAACGCCGGTTCCAATATCACATATCTTCTCCTGATCCACAGGCCATTAGCTGTAGTGCTACTCCCTCGGCTGAGGGGAGCTTTTCATTTGTTAATGCAAAAATCCCAAGACAACCTTTGATTCATATCTCAGAGAATCATTGCAGAACAGATTTTGATCAGACACAATAGGTCTTAAAGATGGTCGATATCTGCAAAACGTATCGGAACAGTATGTTTATAGTAAGTGAGTATAGTAAGTGCCTATAAATAACACTGTATAGCTAGTGTACTTGCACTCTTTAATTGTAAATGAATGAACTAGTATGAATAAACTTACACAGTTAGCACCACGCTTTATTAACGTGTACTTCAGGTTAACGTGAATAAAAATGTATAACTGTGCGTTCAGCGACACCATGTGGACAGTTTTAATAACGACAGCGCGGCTTTATTCAAATGTGCCAGAATGCTTTCGAAGATGCCAACTATGAAAACCATTGTATCGGAACCATCTCTCTCTCTCTCTGTCATCTCTTTTTTCAATCTAGAAATATAATTTCCTGACTTGAAAGAATGCACTCCATTGAATATTGATGAGCGGTTTACATTTCCTTTATATGCAGTTCTCTTAGATTTGGGCAATTTTCATTCAATTTCTCTTGCTATTCTTTAATGTTTGCTGATCATAAACTCTTGTACCAGACAACTCTTGTACAAGAGCAATTTGTTTTGTACAAGAGCAATACTCTTGTATTAATTGTCAAATGAATTGGTCCTCGGGCACATTAAATATCTACTGTACTCCATTCCACTTTCTACTCGATTGGGACGGAATTACTCTTTGCTAATAACTTATTCTATTTAATTTAAATAGAAACAGATTGCCCTCTAATGTCAGCCTTTCGGTTAAAATCAGGTGCATCAATCAAAATAATTCAGTAATGGCATTCATAAATGGAATTCATGGAATTCACTCAATGTTCAAAAGGCATTCTGCCATCTTAAAAATGTGATATGCTGATTGCAACATTAAAAACTAGCATACGACACAATTTAAAAGATTAAGGCAGTATGTGCTGGAACGTTTTGCGTCACCTTCACTGAAAAATGTTGAGTTCAACTCTTCTACTAAAGCAGTTGCCAATAATATTTTTATACACATTTATGCATACACATTTTAGATTTGAGGGGAATCAGAATCAAATTCATTAGACATGGAAGCAAAAGAAAATAACTTCCATTTCATACACATTAATTAAAGAACAAGCATTTCAGGAGGACCTTGCTATATTGTATTAGTGCCTTTTCAGAATTGTTAAAATGTAAAACATTTTAAAAAAAAAACAAAAACAAATTGGTGCATTTAAAAAGTAAAACTGTGAATGTATTCACATCAAACATGTATATTTAAATATTTGTAATATACACCATGGGAAAATTATTTGTGCAGCGTTGTCATGTTTAGTGACAGGTGTGATAAGGTGTGAGGGAGGAGGAGTCCTGTCATCCACAGACACGCCCTCGCAAGCCCGCAGATGTCCCACGCCGTAAGAGATGGACATGGGCATGGTTTCTACACAGCTCGGTGCCATGTGCCGTCCATCACTGACTGATGTGATCCTACTGAAAACACTGTGGTCTCCAAAACAAAACACTTTGATTAGTTGAAATCACAGTTGTCACATCAGCCCATGTAACAGAGTAGAGACATACATTAGCATGTGAATGTCTGTTACAGAATATGACGTCGCTCCTGCAAAAACAGTTTGATTAGTAACCTTGTTTGGGAACCTTGGTCTTTAGCTGAGCAGGCGAATCGTATCTTTTATTGTGCGGTGGTGGCTGGCTAGGGCCACAGTTCAAAAACTGGCAGCAGACCTAGCCCTGTTACGCCTATACGGTAACAACATTACGGCTACAACAACGGAGTAATTACCGGTGGCCTACACCAAACCTGCTGTCAGAATGAGGAGTACATTTGATGAAGGCAACTGCAAATTGGTCTGTAACCACAACCTAAACCAGAGCTGACATAAGAGCCCAGTCCAGAACCCTCTTTCACAACCTGCTGCCTGCCAGTGTCAGCTTCTCGCTTCGCTGAGCCAGTCCACAGTGATTATGTTACATTGCAGGCATTTAGCAGATGCTCTTATCCAGAGTGACTTGCACTGTTTACATTTCTTTACATACAATCCATTCATACAGCTGGATTTTTTACTGAAGCAATTCATATTAAGTACCTTGCTCAAGGGTACAACAGCAGTGCCTCGTCTGGGAATCGAAACCTTTAACCTTTGTGTTACAAGCCCAGTCCCCTAACCATTGTACTGGACTGCCGCCCCAGTGATGAAATCATTACATTTCTCTGCATTTCACATTTCTCAGTTGGTGAAATAATCATTTTAAGTGTTTGCATGCAATATATGTTTGAGAAATGTATTTAAGACAGAAAATGTGTTTAGAGTTTTGCAAAAATTAAGTTTTCAAACTCAGGTATGTTTTTTATTTTGTGTAATAAGAGTTTGAAGTATTGCAGCAAGTTTCAAAACATTCAGTTTTAACAACAGTAATAAAAATCTGAAAAAACGTAAAACAGAAAATTGAATGCGAGACTAACATGACTGAGAGAAGTTGATTCCAGTAAGATGGACTACATCTCATGTCCTCCCAAACTTTATAGAGTTGAACTCTGATGCAGGACCCCATGGACACTGAGACAGGAGGACAGTATTTACCTTCACTAAACTTGAAAGGACATTTGTATTCTCCACAAAATGAGCCATAGAACGCTGGTTAAGGAACAAAGTGGGCATAGATAGATCCTGCTCCAAGAAAGAATCCTGGATCAGCAGGCAGCTTTGACACAGAATGGACAGGGGTGAGGATTCAATCACTGTTAGCTGATCCTGGAACAGTGATGGGGAGCAGGATGTAACCCCCCTACCAGCAAAAAGTGCTAATGATGGCGAGGTCACTGGTGGTCACCTTGAAAACTGTAACCATCCACAAACTACATTTGTTTTCCAAGTATATTTGCTTTTGCAAGTTGTTGCTGTGGATGCATATGTCAAACTTGTCCAGTATCCAAGTTCTGGATTTTTGGATTCATCTTCATTCATTATTAATCAGATGGTTCCGTTTCTAGGCAACAGGCCTTAACAGTAAGCCAGTAAAATGCGACAAGTCTGCTGAAGTATTGTGGGGATACAGACAAAGGCATTACTTTGACCTATGTCCTAATGTTTCAGTAAAAAGAGCTGCACAGCCATACTGTTGAAGAAATATTCAGAAGGTACCACATGCATATCTCAGAGGAACATTTCACAATAAAATGTTTACTCAAAAATCTTTTCAGGGTGAAGTCATTTCTTCCAAGTCTAGCCTACTGTTGCCCTTTGTCCTGAACAGTGGCTTTAAGGAAGTTTCACATCAATAGTTAAAATGTATCAAATGTATGAAATTAATACATGATAGTTTAAGGAGGTTTTACAATTTGTGGATCCTTATCCTATTTTCCCCTCAGAGATGTGCAGCCCTCCTGATGATACAGAACAGAACAGTCCCGCCTGCTCTAATGAGTTTCCCTCATTGTTCAGGACAAACTGCCAAAGGCAGACACACAGTGCCCCCCCAATCACCATCTCTGTCTTTCTCTCAGGGGGAGGGGGACAGGGGGTTAGAGGTTTCCTCCAATCAAGAGTCACATTGTCTTCAGTGCCCCTTCCCATCGTGCCCGTTGGCCAGTTGAGGGCGCTCCTGCCAGCGGCGGTGCTTGGCGCGGGCCTTGCGGTAGGCGAAGCGGCCGATATCCACCATGAAGACCCAGGACAGGGCGTACATGGCCACGCCCCCGGCCTTCACCACGGGGAGGGGCCGAGAGGAGGCCAGCTCGCAGTACAGCATGTAGCCGCCGAGCACGATGCGCATGGCCACGAACAGCGCCACGAACAGCAGGTCCACGGCGTCGCCCAGCGGCCCGTCGTAGCGGCCCAGCCGCCGCAGGAACCAGCGCGCCTGCAGCAGGGGGTTGGTGATCTCGCTGCCGAACAGCACGGCGCACCCCTCGATGCCCGACTCGCCCAGCCACAGCGTCAGCACCATTCCCAGCATGCTCAGGGTGTGGTGCGCCAGCATCACCGCGCCCTCCGTGCCAAAGTGCACACACCAGCACATGTCAAAGATGAAGTAGCCCAAGCTAAGGACCAGCGCGGTGACCTGCAAAGGCTTGTTCTCTGTACCTGCGCGCACACGCACACACACACGCACACACACGCACACACGCACACACGCGCACGCAGGGACGGATGCACACATCAAACACAAACACAAACACACAAAACACCCGTCAGTCATTTAACACACCGTTAAATCTCACAATACTAAAGGCTGGATAAATTCCCACACAATGTTCATATTATGTTATACGTTATATGTATTATGCCTACACTATATGTTTTCCTTCTCAGTTTAGGAATACCTTCTGAAGAATAAAAAAGTATAATAATTAAAAACAGACCACAATCTTCTGTTGGAAAGCCATTTCCAAAAATCTGATATATTGTGTCTTTATTAAGATAAATAATCTTGTAACAAGAAATATTTTACACTTGGAAATTGCATGATCTTTCTGCAGGGCTGGGGTGCACTTAAGATCAGAATAAAAGCAGAACCAGAAGTGGAACAGGTGACCGTTTCTTACCCGGGTGTGTGAAAGGCCAGGGGCCGTCCACGTAGCCTATGTATGCAGTCACACACACAACCAGGACGCCATGGAACAGTGTAACCAGACGACAGTTCCACTCATAGCCACGGTGACCATTCAGGCAGCAGAGCATGGTGTAGAGAGCGATCCAGCCAATCAGGCTAGAGCACACCTCCAGAATCAACGATGTCATCTCTTGGCTGCGTAAACCTCAAATGAAAAACAAGCAAAATATATTATGATCCGTTTCCATAATTTTCCATAACTACTGAGCTGGAAATGTGGCCTGAAAAAGTCTCCTCATCACCATTTTCCCTGGAAACTTGCATGTCTTGGCTGCTGTTTGGATTTAAGACTTAATATGGAAACTCAGCCCTGACGGCTTGAGGCAGCATTAAAACTCCATCTTCTGGAAAGATGAAGATTAAGGGTGTGTATTTTATACATGCATAACTCATTCCAACATGCAATGACCACATGCATTTATGTTTACATTCTATCTGAAGTAGAACAATACAAGGCTTGTTCACGTTCATTTCCAAGTATTTCTAAAATTACTGGACTTTAAAAGACAGGAAAATTTAAATATTATTTAATAAAAATAGTTGCTGAGCACAGAGAGCTATTGCAAAAGCTGCTGAGAGAGAGAGAGAGAGAGAGAGAGAGAGAGAGAGAGAGAGAGAGAGAGAGAGAGAGAGAGAGAGAGAGAGAGAGAGAGATAGACTTTAACTACATAAACCAACCTGCGCTTCACCGCCAGTCTCCACACTAAGCAACCTGTGCTTCTCCACACAGATACTGTGCCGACTAACTCCTACAGGGGTCAGGAGAAGGGGTGTCTCACATTCTGATTGTGAAAGGATCCCGTCCGGAGAGCAGGCGCCAAAGCCTCCTTATTCAGCACAGACACTGGCACACTGCAGGGAGTTTCAAAACTGGTTCAAAGGTCCCTGCAGCCGGTCCCCAGGTGGCGTAACCGTAAAGGCACTTGCCCGGAGTGCAAGTTGCCCACTGCGGCCGCGGTTCGATCCCTGGCTAAACTAGCCCAGTTCTTGCTGAGAGCCCCGTTTGGAGGCAGCAATTGGCTGTCCGCCCCAGAGGGAGGGGGGAGGGAAGCCGACAGGAGCTCGCCGCATGCAAAGTGGCTCTGTGTGCATCGGGAGTTACGGTCAACAGCTTGGCGAGTTCTGTCTCGTAGGAAACGGTTTGGCGCCTTTGTCGCTGCCGAGCGGCGAGCTTGTAGTACGAGGGAAGGGATAGTTGAATTAGAAATAGGGTTCAATTGGATATCAAAATGGGAGAAAAATTGGAAGAAATCTGAAGCAAAAATGTTTAAGTCCCTACTGCTGTCACCTCCACAGCAACATAGCGGCACTCTTTTAAAGGAATTGTTTTTTAAATAAAAGGCCCTTAGTTGGTCATGGCATGATTTCACCCCTGATTGGGAGTGATCCAGCACTAAACTGGGCTGCAACTCATGGCCCCCACAGATTAAGTAGTTGAATTGTTCAACAGGTCAACTTTCAACTCGATGAGGAGGGTGAAATATGAGCTTCAATGTAGTTCTACGCGACAGTACTGAGTTCTGTGTGTAGGGGATGGGGGTTATAACCTCCTTAAGGTCAGTTGCTTTTTTACAGTGGTAGAGTAGAGGTAACTGCAAAAATAAAGGAAATAGCAACATAAAGTGTCTTAATAGGGTGCTGGCCCACCACAAGTTGCCAGAAGAGCTTCAATGCGCATAGATGCTGATGTCTGGAACTCTATTGGAGGGATTCTAACACCATTCTTGCAAGGAGCAACATAATGTAGTGTTTTGTTGATGGTGGTGGAAAGTGCTGTTTCTGGCACCGTTCCAGAATCTCCCATAAGTGTTCAAATGGGTTGACATCTGGTGACTGAGATGGCCATGGTATATGGTTTATATACTGTATATATCAGACAAGGGTCTGTAAAGTGTATTGTGACAAATGCTTTGTAAAATGCACTATACAAATAAAGTTTGATTGATGGATCGAAATACTTCAACATAGGATGAAGATGTTCACTTAAACCCACTGAAAACCTTTTCAGACTCCACTACCACTGAATTCTGTACATCTAGCCTATTGTCATCACCACTGCCTACTTGTTCAATACTTCTTGTATATGTACCCCTGCCTTCTCATTTAAAAAAAATAATATAATAATTACTAAGCTTTTCCTTCCCAGTGTTACAGGTATGGTATGCAGCTGCCTACAACGATGTCTATCGCTGTATTACTGCACTGATCTCGTGCGCTATGAGTGTTCCTACCATGTATTAATGCACATCTTGTAAGTCGCTCTGGATAAGAGCGTCTGCTAAATGCTTAAAATGTAAAAACGTAAAATGTACTCAGAATAGCTACACCATACCAGGGAAATGCACCCCACACCATAACGGAGACACCAGAACCCTTCATTTACTCAGGTGTTTCCTTTATTTCGGCAGTTACCTTTTAGTAAGGAGCTGACTGCCATTACACTCGTGTTTCGATATTGTTTATATTAGTGTCATCAATAGCCATCACCAATTTTTAATACCAATTCTCACATGTTGAGTATTCATAAATACCATACGAACTGGCTGCTATATTTTGCAATCTGGAAATGCCATTGCTATCGATAACTATCCACATTTCACTGACCCATGCACAGATCAACACTAGCTAACATGGGTTGATAGAGTCCTCTTCCGGCATAAATACACAGTTTATATTATGCGTTCAACGTTAAAGCGTCCTAGATTAACATGTGCTTTCTTGCACGTCATTTCTACCAAGCAAGCATTCGCTTGACGCTTCGTTTAAAAAGCGAGCGAGTATGTTTAAATTCTGCAGTTTTGTACCAGGGCTGAAATAACAAGGTAGCTACCTTGCAACCTACCGGCATTTAGTGTGCTAGCTGTCTACCACGCACAGAATAGAGATAGTCAGCAAGCTACCTTTATCGCATCTGTTAGGTTTCCATGTGTGGGCCGGCTGCTTTGGCCTTGGTGTTTGAGTGTCCATAGTTCAAGCTGGAAATCCAGGTGTTCGCCCCCTCATCTTCTTTAGCTGTGCCGTGCGCTCGCAAGGCCCCCGCGGGTAACCAGGGGCGACCCAGCCTCCACCTCAATGTCTCCCCCAAGCTCCACTTGCAGCAAGATCCGAGCTCAAATACTCAGCAGATTCATTATCGGCGCACTCAACTCAAATGCAGACCCCCAGCCATGGTATTTAGAAAGAAAACGTCACGAAACGGCACGGAAGATGCGCAGCTTGCATGGGACCGGTTGTCAACAACAACGCCAGAAAATACAGGTTCTCATTGTTTCGGGTACAGGCGACATCTGCTGGACGGGAAAGTGCATCAGAACACTGACGCCGTCTCCTAGGTTTGTTTTCCGACCGCAAGAGGACCAATATTGTCCTTTCCGATCCACATACGTATCAATCTGTCCTTCATTGACTGGCTACCAGTAAACCACAATCTGGGGGGCACTTTCTTGGTTGAGTCAACGACTTTATTAATTTTGCACTGTGATTTTAGTAGTTAATTCCTTTTTTGCCATTTTGAGGTGTAGTTAACTACAGGAACTACCAACTACTTTGCACTGTGATTTTAGTAGTTAATTCCTTTTTAGCCATTTTGAGGTGTAGTTAACTACAGGAACTACCAACTACTTTTGGCTATAAAAGAAAATATTTTTTATATATATATATATATTTTTTTACCGCTGCCTCTCCTCTCTTGACTCAACCCCCTTGATTCAAACCAACCCCGCCCCGTCCCTTTTCTGCTCTAAACCTGATCGCTGTGAAGGCATACCCAGACAGTGCACCAGCGTGCTCCGCTGTAGCATGCCAACCATCACCAGCCGCACAAACCCTGCTCTCCCCCACCGTGTCCAAAAGGCCGTTGCTCACCCCTGCGTCATGTCTGAGGAACCACCACCGTGGCCTTATCTAAGCAAATATATGACGCTGACTAGCTCCACCGAGAAGACCTACGTTTTCACGTGTAAGCTATGCAAGCCGAAAATGCAAACTCTCCACAGCAAAGACGTCGAACACAAACCTAGGAACACATATAAAGGTGAGTGTATTAATTACCCCAACTTTGCAAACTAAGGTTAGCTAAGTGGCAAACGAACAAGAGTGTTGCACACACGTGCATAACACAGTCAATTGATTTAGGTGTACTGTAACGTTACAGATCAGGTAATTAAGCAAAGTCAATATAGTTTCATTTTGCTGAGATGTTTTGGTATTCTCATCGGATATGACGTTGTAGAAGGCGTCGGTCTCGGCAGCTAATCAGGGCGATTAGCGGCCACGCTTACTGGCAGAGCAGTAACCGGTCCTGTGTATAATAATTACACCTGTGTGCTTTAAAACTGCTCTGCTCCCTTCAGTAGGTGGCTGGAACCAGGAGGGAGAGGCGTTAGAGACCGAGGACCGAGGACCGATTTTCAAAAAATTTTGTTAAAATAAATGAACGGTTCGATATTTTTTTTATTTGGTTTTGTTATTTTAGTTCGTTACCCGAAAGCTTCGCGGCAACTAGGGTGAAGTGTTTGTTTGTGTTTTTGTACGCTCCCGGTGCTCGTTCTCTGCCCAGTGTGGGAACAGAGAACTCTCCGTAATAAATTAATAAAATCCGGTCCGTAGACCGGCAAACTCCACTCCGTGTCTGGACTGCTCTGTCCCCGTTCACAGACGTGTTCTTCTTTTTGCGTTTTATTTTGCTAGAGTTTGAGCTGTTTGAGCTGTAATGTAGCTAGCTGCAAAGTATTTTTGCTAATATTCTAGAGGGTACTTATATGGACCAATTTTAAATTGCATGCTATTCTGTGTTAATTTATAGTCTAAATGTGGCTTTCTTTTATTATTAGAGGAAGCATCCATTCAAATGTACTGAAATGGAAAAACTGCAGAAAGAGTCCAGGAAAAGACCACAGCCATCTCCAGAGGATGAGGCTGGATCTTCAGGAGTGCAACCTGGTACAGTAGCACAGTTCCTCACAAGGCCAGCAGTCAGCTCAGTGTCTCAGGCAAGACTCAACAAATTTACCCTCAAGTTTGTTGTGCAAGGCCTTCATCCAATCAGCGTTGTTGAGAGACCAGAGTTTAAAGAATATGTCCAGGAGCCGGTACCTGGAAGACCGCTACTGTCAAGAAAGACACTGGTGAAGATGGTGGAAGATGAGTCTGCGCTGTTAGACAAGAACTTTGAGACTGCTCATGTGTCTGGCATGGTTTTTCCCCAGACTCACTGCTGGGTGGCGGTGTTGCGCCTTCCTTGTGGGAGGCGCACAGGTGGGGTTCATTTAGTAATTACCTTCCTATTTAAACCTGCACCTGTAGGTGATCTGGGCGAAATCGTAAGACATCTTCGCGATTTAGCCGGTAAGGTAGTTGTCTTTTTAAAGACGTAACATAAAGACTTACTTTATAAAAGACTCTTTCTGTCCGAAACCATCTCCAAATAAGAATATCTTTATTGTACCTTCAATAGGAACCATGCTCTCTATTAGAAGCTTCCGTTTGGTTTCTTTTGTTCAGTCGGTTCGACTGTGTTTTGGGTTACATTCTTGTTCTTTTGGCTCTCCTAGCCCTTTTCTCGTTTTCGGACACTCTGTGTCTTTGGTTTAGTTGTTTGTTTTCTATTACCATTTGGTAATCCGGTGGACGTATTTCCACCAACGTGTGTTTTGTTTAAATTGTATAAGGTATTTTGTTTGTCGGGTGTTTTGCTACCCTCGCCTTATTAACTCTGCAGAGTTTTCTTCATTTCTTTTGTTTGTGTCAGTGTGACACTTAGCCACCCGTTGGGTGATATTTTCCTTTCCTCCCTTTTGTTCGTCCCTTCCCTATTTCTCTGTTTATCAGAGCTAGTGGTTAGACTGTAGGGCAGTACAGTTTAACTTATTGATCCCCTGGGGTTCTGTGAGTGGCGCCTATCACCATCCACCCTCACAGTGTCGTGTAAATAAGAGATTCTGCTCTGGTAACTAAGCTGACAGGCCCATTGTTTAGAGCAAGTTCAAGAAAAATACCTCTAATCCTAACCCCACCCTGATTCTGACCTTGCCTCTAACCTGACTGGCTGCCACCCACACCACACATCCTGACACACACAGACAGGCATCTAACCAAACAACTGGCTGCCAGACCCACACACACACAGACACACAAAGACAGGCAAGCCAGCAGACAGGCAGGCATGCAAACAGGGCAGACAAGACAGACAGGCATACAGAAGACAAACAGACAGGCAAGCAGGCAGGCAGACCCACAGATAGACAGACATAGGCATGCAAAGACAGGCAAGCCAGCAGACAGGCAGGCATGCAGAAGACACAGACAGACAGGCAAGCCAGCAGACATGCAAGCCAGCAGACAGGCAGGCATGCAGACAGACAGAAGACTCAGGCAGGCAGACGTACAGATATCGGCAGGAAGACCGAGATAGACGATTGAAAGTGAGACAGAATCCCTCATGTATCCCTCATACCCTGAGAGTGATGAGAAATACACACACACACACACACAAACACACGGACATAGCTCAACAAAAACATACCCATAAACAATGCAAAAAATAACACATTTCATTGCAGTGACACATACAAACACACACACACACACAAAGCTGATGGCTGTATATAGTTCAAGAATTAAAAGGCAGATAGTAGAGGAAGAGCGAGAGGCCTGGAGCAGCTTCCCGACTGATAACATCAGCAGGCCAGAGCCACCCTGCTCGAAAGACTGGAGCTCATTCAGAGTCATCAGCAGATAAAGCCTGCATCCACACACACACACACACACACACACACACACACACAAAGCTGATGGCTCTATATACTGTACTTCAATAATGTGTAGTTGCCAGGAAGATTTTTTTGCCAGCAAAATGTTTTATTGTATAATTTATTCATTATTTATTTTTTATAATAAACTGAGTTATTTTTTTTCAGTCATGTGACTTAATTTTGTATTATATTTTTATATTTTGTTATAATAAAAGTTTGTATGACATTGTATATGTAGCTGTGATCATTTTTTACAAAGTAGTTTGAACTACATTTTCTGAGTAACTTTAGTTAACCAAACGATATTTCTCTTGAGGGTAGCTTTGCTGTAGTTCATTTTCTTTCATTGTGAAGTAATTGGTAGCTGGTAAAACTATGCTTTCAGAGTAGCTTCCCCAACACTTTCATATGTGACTGCAACACAAAATGCACTGGTACAGAGGAGAATTTGGTTATAAAGATACTTTTTTATGATAACCCCCCATTTTTTACACAGCACATAATCAAATGATATGCAGAAAAGGCTTCCCTTAAGATCATCTGCATTTTAATAATTTAATCTGTGTTAAATAATTTGCCAGTGGCAGATCTATTCATCCATAACCGGTGGCACCCATTTCTTTTTTAGTGCTTCAAATAATTTTGTAGTATTTCAAGAGACTGTCATTTGAGACTGGAAATAAAACACACTCAATAATTTTTTGGTTGTTTATTTTTTTAACAACTTTTTACCTTGTAAATTATTCCTACAGATAATCCAAAAAAGAATATATAAAAATACAAATATATATAGAGAAAGTTAGAAACCACATTATTGACAACAGAATGTGATAATATTTTGCCGTAAATTCCAAACATTCATTATGAATACCATCAAAAGATTAGTATTTCCTTGTTGTGAGTCAGTAGTCCTGATACAAAACAACAGTTTTTAAATAACTGATGCTGTAAGCAGCTGAACACAAGTGAGAGTCTGCTCCAGTTGACCTATGCAGCCTCCTCAGAGATCAGAAGAATCACACTCCCCAACATCCTTCCGCTATCCTTGCAAAATGTTAGATTTAAATCTCGTGTTACTCGATACAGTCAAATTTATACCAGAACTAGTGGCAGGGGTGGTTTTCTTGCTAGGCAACTAGCTACTTCGATTGCTGCTTCATTTTTCTAAGCCCCCCCAAAAATGTGAAAACAAAATAATGTGCTCGCATTATTTTGTTAATCTACACCTACGTTCTCCTGATTATTACACCAGAGCGTCACTTCAGTTTGGTTGCTTTTCAGTGCTTTTGGTTGCTGTTCAGTGTGCCTATGTTCAGAGTTAGCGCGGGAACATCCACTACAGAATGTTGTGTCGTCCCAGGTGAAGCAGTAAGAGTGCGATTAGTTCCCTTGGCTGAGGACCTTGGTCTTTAGCCCAGCAGGCTAAATGTATCTCCTGTTGTGCAGAGTGGCCGACTAGGGGGCATGGTATGAAACCCGTAGCGGGCTTACGCCCCGCACACTTGACTGGCATTTGGCTGATTTTCGGACGTGTGTGTTCGGACGGTTTCAGGATGCGCTTGGCTGGTTTTCAGCACGTGTTTTGAGCTCTCAGTGAAGATAGGACGAGTGGTTCCACGCTCGATACCAGGATCTGGAAAAGACACAAAGCTCCTGTTAGTCCTCAGCCTCACCAGAGTGCAGCTACACTACGTCCGCTGTGTTCAGCTTTGACATCACCGTGTGCCGCCGAGGTGCCATATTCAATTAATCACAAATCAGTACAGATCAGCTACTAATTATGAAATAGTGCCATAGCTCATTGAAGTGCCAGAGCGTGTGTGTTATGCACAAAAAGCCTCCAGGAAAATGTTTGATGTTATGGTTCAGGGATGTGATTTTTCCTGATTATTCAGGAAATGCTGATTTTCTGGTGCTAAATATCTCTGGCTATTTGACTTTATTTGCTGAACATTCTCTCCTGCTATCAGCTGTCAAAGAGTGCAACATTTCTTAATGTGTATGCTTATGACATACACATGTCCACAAGATATCTATGGTCTGAAAATAAACATTTCCTGATTAACCAGGAAAAAAAATCACATCCCTGATGGTTGGTTTCTTGCCTCTGTTTGCATAATACAACCCTCTATTGTCAGCTCTAATGTCTAACGGCATCCTTGGTTTCAGTTTCTTTGATGCGCACTGAAGGAGATGGATTTCACTCACCCTGCAGTGTTGAGTGACTGGATGTTGCCCTGTCCATCCAAAGAGTGAGCGCCAGTGTTGGGGGACGACCCACGACTGGGACTGTTGGGAGACGAGCTGGATGACACTGGATGGACAACAAAGTCACCTCAGCATTACTCTTAAACTACATCACTTCAGCTTTAGTCTTTACTTAAATCACATTCTTCCCTGAAACAAAATGGCTTATGCGTAAGGCTGCATTTCAGTCTGTCTGCACCAAAACAAAATCACTTCAGCATCAGTCTTCAGTCTTTTAGTTTTTGATTTTTTTAAAGTTTGACTGATGCTATACAGCAGGGTTTGACCACTAAATTTGGTCACAGGCCAATTTTTTTTTGAGCATATAGTGGGCTGGCCAAATTACATTACGTTACAATAATTCACACACTGCAAATATAAATGTCATGTTTTCTACAAAAATAAATAATGAAATGCATATTTGTGCCATGAAGCCTGTGAAGCACAGACACCTATGACAGTTACAATACATCTAGGATATTTGTTAGTACATTGTTGTGAGATACACAATGCATGTTTTACAGCAGTCCTCAAGCTTCTCACTCCTATCCTGATGCACACTGTGTGTAACCTTTCTTTAAATGAGTTTAAGTGAGTCTTTTTATGTAATGTTCCATTATAAAAGCTGTTTGCAGGCCAGATAATTTTGTATTTTTTCCACACTCCAAAATTGGCACGCTGGTTGTCAATCCACTGGTATGTATGCATCTCCAACCACATCTTACCCTCTTCTTTGCCAGCATTATGTTGTTGTCTCTTATCATTAACCGAAACGGAGAGACTTGATTGAGGTTTTTACATTTTTAAAAGGGATTTACAAAGTGGACTACAAAAGATATTTCAGAGTTCTGTCAGCAGAAAAAGGGAGCATAGGTGGAAATCAGTTTCAAGTAAATTTCACACTGATACCAGTTTTCAATGCATGGAACAGTTTGTTAGTTCATGTAATAGAAACAGAGACCCTTCAAGACCTGGCTTGACAGAGTGCTAGTTTCTCTCTGGAGAGAGTAGGCAAAATGACAAGCCTAGATGGGGTGAATGATCCAACATTGTTATTTTCTTATGTTATAAAATGATGATCTTTCTATTATTATTTAGCAAAAAATTTAAATATGTTCTTTTATTATTTACTAAATGTCACGGAACTCACCTCTGTTTACAGTGAGCGGACTGAATGATCTAGAAGTAGGACCCTGAAAGAGAAAGTAGTAAGTAAGTAAATAAAAAACTTTAAACAATGAAGGGGGAAGAGGGGGAGCCAGAGAGAAAGAGGCGGAGACAGAGGCAAAGAGGCGGAGACAGGGAAAGAGGCGGAGACAGGGAAAGAGGCGAAGATAGGGAAAGAGGCGGAGACAGACAGAAAGAGGCGGAGACAGGGAAAGAGGCGGAGACAGAGGGGAAAGAGGCGGAGACAGAGGGAAAGAGGCGGAGACAGGGAAAGAGGCGGAGACAGAGGGAAAGAGGCGGAGACAGGGAAAGAGGCGGAGACAGAGAAAGAGGCGGAGACAGACGGAAAGAGGCGGAGACAGACGGAAAGAGGCGGAGACAGAGGGGAAAGAGGCGGAGACAGAAAAGAGGTGGAGACAGACAGAAAGAGGCGGAGACAGGGAAAGAGGCGGAGACAGAGGGGAAAGAGGCGGAGACATATTAAAGAGGTGACAGAACCGATGCAGGTGGATGGGCATGGCCTCACCATTCGGGAGCTGTAATTGGGTAATTTCAGGGGTGAGGGGCAGCAGATCCGCTTCTGTTTCTGCCGCCGGTTACAGAACCAGACCCGAACCACCTCCTTCGCCATGGCCAGCTGCTCCGAAATCATGGTGATCTCCTCCGAGCTGGGCTTTGGGTTCTTAGCAAAACAACCAGCACAAGCTCATGTCTGGGTTCTGACCACCACAAACAACATAAAGACCTGTGGCTCAGGTCAAATAATGCAAATAATAGTGTTTTTCTATGGTGAAAAATATATT
>JAINUG010000099.1:950385-1115385 GCA_029706075.1 Aldrovandia affinis | reverse complement strand
GATGATCTGTGTAGCAGGACATTCCACCTCCCTAAGAGTCCTGACCTTTTCCCCACTGTGGTGCGGTTGACACCGCTGCGCTGTGGGGACGAGGGTTCCAACTCTGCCTCCCCGAGGAACCTCTGCTCCCCATAGTAGTCCTAATCAAATTCACGAGATGAACAAGAGCTTGTGGACAGCCACGGCACACCAGCCAAGTCAGCCAGACCTGGCGAGGTTACGGTTCGGGACCTCCGCTCCGCCTCCTCTGGCAAACTGACTGCCCCATCCCTCTGGGCACCTGGCAGCCACTCCTCGCGGTCTCGCCTCTTCTCTGTCCTGGTCCCTCGCTGGTGGAACGATCTCCCGCAATCGGTCAGGACCGCGGAATCACTTCCAATCTTCCGCAAGAGACTCAAAACCTACCTCTTCAGACTTCACTACCACTGAACACTGTCCATCTAGTCAATCTGTCGTCACCACTGTTTACTTGTTCTACACTATAAAAAAATTAAAAAAATAAAAACACTAACCTTTTCTTTCCCAGTGTTACAGGTATGATACGCAGACGCCTGCAATGATGTCTATTGCTGTATCACTGCACTGATCTTGTGCGCTAACTATGATTGTTCTTACCTTGTATTAATGCACATCTTGTAAGTCGCTCTGGATAAGAGCGTCTGCTAAATGCTTAAAATGTAAAATGTAAAATGTACATGGGATGCAGGGTCATACCGCTGTCAGCTGCCCGTTTGACAGGGGGGCTCCTTGTGTCGGCGGACATGTTCTGTGTGCTGACGGCGAGTTGTTGAGGTGCTCTCTCTTTATCTGAAAAGTGCAAATAGGAAATTATATTCCACTCAACTTCTTTTATAAGCACCATGCTATTTCACTCAACACTCATGATTCTCTTAAGCAACACTCCACCCACTGGAAAGCCCCCCCTCCCCCCCACCTCCCCCGCCACTGCCCCCACCTCCCCTCCCTCAGGCAATTTCACATGCAAATTTCCCCGAAGCTCAGGATAGCGCTGGCTGAGCTGTAGCCAGAGGCTGAGATCATTCAGATCTAACAGGTATGTCCAAACGAGTGTCTAAACGCAATAACCTAACACTATCCTCCCACAATATTCTGATACAACATATCACACTCACCAGCCTGCCAGTAAGGATCATCTGTGTGTGTGTGTGTGTGTGTGTGTGTGTGTGTGTGTGTGTGTGTGTGTGTGTGTGTGTGTGTGTGTGTGTAAGTATGTGAGTTTGTGTGTCTACACATGCATACATACATATTCCAAAACATAGAAATGTTTGAAGATCGAAGCAATGTGTAAAAATTAAACATTAATCAGATATGTTATGCTCTAGTCATTTTCACAATAGAACATACTGCTGTAAATTTCCTAAAATACTAAATGACATAATTGAACTTACATCAGTAATATTTATATCTGTTTAAAAAGGTAAAAGGTGGGTCCCTCTTGTCTCAAGTCATGTTTAAATAACATACATTTGTCCATTTTGATCCAGCCTGAATTTTACAAGTTGTTTTGCACGATTAGCAGCCATTTCTGACTTTCGAGGAATGTCTTGTAAAATCATGTAAAAGTACATTTTCAGTTATGAACAGTAACTCTTGAACACTGTCAGAGCATGAAGACTAAATCTTTCCGTTGTATTGTGTTTCTTGTAACAGGTTTCACTGTGGTTCCTTCACGTGTCAGTGTGTTAAGGAACTCTTTTCCCTGGAATCAGTGATGAGAGACAGATCCTGCTCCACATCCTGCTCCTGTTCCTCAGAATTGTCCTAAGGTTCCAGTCTAACACAGCTGAGGTCACGTCAACACTCTGTACTTACCTGTCTGGTAAAGTCAAGCCCATTTTCTTCATCTGGAACAAAACAAACAATATGCCATTATTACTGACGGAGGCTCGGTCACTGGTACATGTTCATTTATAAAGCTATGTTAGGTAAGCTGCCTTCTTACATCTGTTCTCTTCTTGCACAGAGACCTGTGGGTAATTACAGCTTGAGATCGCAGGATGTGGTTTTGTTACATGTGCCAAGTGCAAGGACTGTCTTTGGAAAGAGAGCTTTTATGTGCTCTGCTCCGCTTGCTTGGAATAGTCTCCAAAAAGACTGGAAACTAAGCGAAATAGTCCCTCTACCTGATTTTAAAGCTCGCATAGGTGAAATGTTAACTGATTCAGCTGGTACTTGTCAATGTGTGTAGGTATTTTAACTTCTGACTTCCAAATTTTGTTTTTTCTGTTGTGTACTGTATGTTCTGTCTGTAACCTATTTGCTGCTATGTTGGTCAGGTCTCCCTTGAAAAAGAGATCGATGATCTCAATGGGACTACCTGGTAAAATAAAGGTAAAATAAAAAAATAAAAAAAATAAACTGACAATATAAAACACTCAGGCTGCCATCATCACCTGGGCACACTGTACACTGTGCAGCAGACTCCTTGTGTCCAAACACTATATACATACAGTATATGCTAAATATGAAATATTCAGTGAGCGGAGACTAAAATATAATTGACATTGCAGATTAAGAAAGGGGAGCAGAGCAAACAGAAGGCATGTTCAGCGCAGGAACCCCAGCACCACAGCAGAGTGTGTGCCGAGTGCCAGTGCTTTGTGATGCAGCCGCTCCTCGCGGTCCCTCGTTGGTGGAACGACCTCCCGCAATCGGTCAGGACTGCGGAATCACTTCCAATCTTCCGCAAGAGACTCAAAACCCACCTCTTCAGACTCCACTACCACTGAACACTGTCCATCTAGTCAATCTGTCATCACCACTGTTTACTTGTTGTACACTGTTAAAAAAACCCAAAAAAAAAAAAAAAACCACTAACCTTTTCTTTCCCAGTGTTACAGGTATGATATGCAGACGCCTGCAATGATGTCTATTGCCGTTTTACTGCACTGATCTTGTGCGCTAATTATGATTGTTCTTACCTTGTATTAATGCACAACTTGTAAGTCGCTCTGGATAAGAGCGTCTGCTAAATGCTTAAAATGTAAAATGTAAAATGCAGACCACGCGCAACCAATTGGCTGAAAGCGAAAGCTTTCACTTGCGTGAAACAGACTTACCAATGTGATTATTGAACATTCTGACACTCATATGACAGACAGTCGTCTGAATGTGTGCGCTATGAGGCTTGTGGAGTATTCTAGCACAGGGAGAACTCGCCTTTCATGGCAGTCATCGCTCCACAACATGACTCCAGTCTCACTGATCAGGAATGGGTCATTATATTGGTAGACATTATGGTTTTATATTAGTACAAGTTGTTTTCACATTAGTACAAGTTCAGTTTCTAGTGTATATAGTACAAGCATGGTACGAGATGGACACACAGTTCCCTGTGGGAAGGGTGGAAACAGAGTGCACAGTGAACAAAGCATTGACAGAACATGTCACAGATTATACGACCGAATGTCATGAGGTTCTGTGCTCAGCTGTGTATCAGTCAGGATGAGCGTTTGCCAGTACAGCCATGAGGCCAACAGGTTTTGCATGTTGGATTTATTCAGTGTGCACGTACACACCTGTCATATATTATAGCTCTGCTACAAAGGTGGATAAAAAGTAGCACATAGGTAAGACACAACAGTGGGCTGCACTGTAGGTATATAGTACAAGCTTTGGTATTTGCAGCACCTGAACATTCTGTGTTCAGGTGAATGTTGAACACATAAGGGCCCCTGGATGGCTCAACCGGTAAAAGCACTTGCGCAGAGTGCAATTGTGCCGACAATCGGCTGTCCCCCCGGGGCGAGGGAAGCACAAGCTCGCCGCAACTACAGGAAGCTTCCCTGTGTGTATCTGATTCACGGTCGACGGCTCGGCGGGGTCTGTCTCGAAGGAGGCGATTTGTTTGCCCTCCTCACTACCGGTCCCAGGGTAGGGGCTGGTCCCATAGTTGCAGGCGGCAGGTAATTGAATGAATAGAGGGTACAATTGGGGGGGAAAAACAGGGGAAAAAATCTTCAAAAAATAAAGATTTTAAATAAAATATTGCCACCACGTATGATTTTAGTGCTTCAGTCATTTTAGAGAGGGATAATTTCAGTATTTTCAAATGTGTCAAATTGCTTACCGGAAGAGAAAGATAAAGCAGCAGGTAGCCATACAGGCATTATGCAGTGTGATGGACACCTGGACCTGAGTATTATGCTTATACAAACCTCACAAAATTTACATACATTATTTTTCAGTTCAAATAACTGAACAATAATGTCTCTCGCTACACCATCAACATAAACTTGGAACTGTCAAAAACCAATAAATCATAAAACCATAAAACAAGGCACGGCTCCTGACTTTAACCGCTCCCCCCCCTCCAGTGACAGACCCACGCACTGACTCTCTCGCCCTCCCTACAGGACATTCTGCTGCAAGGTCTCGTGCGTTAGCGACCTCCCTCATTTGCATTCGAGATAGGCACACTGCATTGCTGTCCTGCCATATGGAAATCACCCCGCCCTGGAGTTCCAGTATGGAAATCAGCCGCCCATGCAAATGGGAAGAGCTCTGCATCTGTGGTAACCTGCGGTGGCCGTTGTGTGAGAATGTTTACAAGCCCCCAGGTGCCCTGTGCACCAGGAGGACCAGAGATAAAACACAGTGTGGGCAAGGAGCCAGACATGGGCGCAGCAGCGCTACGTTTGTCTCCACCTGACCTGCTTCTCTTCTCCTTCTTTTCAAAGTGTACGAGTAATGCATCTCTGTCACTTCGTTAATGTATGGCTGATCATAGGATGCTACGATGTCGCTAGAACCAAAGTAAAAAGGATTTTACAACCAAGACAGCACCAAACATCATTCCATCAAAGCAATATTCCATCACAAATCCCTATACATGTGAAGCAAAGAGCTGTGTAAGAGTAGTAGGTCTGCTGGGAGTCTCAAACCATGGGTGCCACCATACGATTAGCTTGATGAGATAAGACCCAGGCACCAAACCGAAGGAACTAATCACACTCTCGTATGAGTACTCTCAACTGTCGTGCTGCTTACCTCTGCTACAGATGCACAGACTGTACCTACAGTGCAGCCCACTGTTGTGTCTTACGTATGTGCTACTCTATATCCACCTTTGTAACAGAGCTATAATATATGACAGGTGTGTATGTGCACACTGAATAAATCCAACATGCAAAACATGTTGGCCCCATGCTTGCCACGTTGCTATACTGGCAAACGCTTATCCTGACTGATACACAGCCGAGCACAGAACCTCATGACATTCGGTCGTATAATCTGTGACATGTTCTGTAAATGCTTTGTTCACTGTGCACTCTGTTTCCACCCTTCCCACAGGGAACTGTGTGTCAATTCCATCATGGCTGACCTTCCCCACTCGGTCAGGACAGCAGAATCTCTTACTATCTTCCGAAAAAGACTGAAAACTCACCGTGTCAGAATTCACCTTAAAGTATATATGATATATCTTCCCTTTGTATGACAGGTTTCTTTGGCCTGAACATCGGCAATGTCAATCATTAGACTGTAGCTTACTGTTCGATAGCTCTAGCAATGATCCCTAGCCATATTAATGCACTCTCGTAAGTCGTTTTGGATGAAAATTCAATTGTGAATTGTAAATTGACTGCAGCTAGAATATTAGCTTTACTGTGGATCTGCTGAACACTGTTTATGCAGTGTGTGATGACATTAGACATTAGTACTGTATACATTTTTTCCCCTTCCTATTAAACATATAGTAATCTGTTATTTGTACTCATCTCCCACTCTCCTTTTACAAATCCCTCTCGTTAGTACACCTCAGGTGATTGCATATTTGTTTGATATTATTTTGCCAGTTTGATCACAAAACTACATATTAAAGTGACATCATCTGTCTGTCAAAGAAGGTGAAACCCTGACATGCCAACTGGTTACAAAAACCTGGTAAGCAAGTAAACACAAATATTCCTATTTCTGCTCATCTTTCTATTTGAACTCAAACCTTTTATTAGGCTCTCATCATTTTTAAAACGCCAGTCGGCTTTTCAATGCCATAAACTGGCAGTACTGGTGTATTTGTGATCTCAACCCGCTCATCCTCCCTTCCCTAATCATACCTGGAAAACATACTTTTATACAAGTTTGAATGAGACAGAAAGTTGTAGAATATGATTTGGGGCATGGGGGTCTAATGCCTGGGGCTCCCCTCTCTGTGTAATTTCTGTTCCTCACTGTTCAGCCGAGCAGCTCGGTGGACTGAACACACTATGGCAAAACGTGTGGTCTCTTAACTGACTAGATCAAAAAGAGGAACACATGGAATACAGTTACTGGTACCGTTAATGAACTCCTGACACTCTTTTATATATATATAAAGTTAAACTATGATGATATTATATCATATAATAATATTTTGTCTTGTCTAAACCAGAGTTTGAGCCAGAGTTTGTGTCGAGACATGACCTTTATAAACATTTGAAAACGCAAACAAATAAAACGTTTGAGCAGCCAGTAACATGCAATAAATCAACTCTAATACTGTTTTGGAAGTAAAGACATGGTTCTACTAAAGCCAGAAAAATTGCTTACACTATTTCCCTGACACTTTATCTCAATGTTTCAACCCAATGGGTCAGGAAAAGTATGTGTTTATATATATATATATATATATTTTTTTTTTTAAACACCTTTTTTTTAACCCACTTCACTACACAGGCTGTCTCAAAACCACAACATAAAATCAAGAAATACTTATTTATGATTCATACATTGTAAAATAAATATATATATCATTACTGGTAGTATGTAATATTATCATAACTATCAATTAAATATGTTAACAGACCAGCATGTCATATGAATATACTTTGTAATACAAATACATGTGTAATGGCATAAGAGACATAGGAGACAAAGAAACAAACATTAACCAATGCTTTAAAACATTTTAGGCAAACGTTGATGTTCCTACCATGTATTAATGCACATCTTGTAAGTCGCTCTGAATAAGAGCGTCTGCTAAATGCTTAAAATGTAAAAATGTAATGTAAATATTGATGTGTTAATAAATACATAACTTATTGCCTTGACCTAATACAAAATTGTGAAAAGAATTAGGCATGAAGATCCTTACCTGCCTGTTCATTCAGGGCATCTGTGGGCTCCACTGTTTCACTGCTCATCTTAATATCTGCAATCAAACAGGAGCTGATTTTACTAAGGGTCACAACTTAAACCAATGATCCATCACCCATCGCAAACAGTAAAATTATCTTAACATTATTTCAATATATTCTACTCTCAATATATCCGATTTTCTCACACCTGCAGTAGCTATTTTAATATTCATAAGTTAAAGGGTATCCCCTGCCACTGGTTTACATTAGAATAAATACATTCACATATATCATACGTTTTTGAAAGCTGACCTTTAAGAAAATGCTATATTTAAATCTCTTTCTCTTCACCTTGATTAGAGAATTTTCACTGACACACCGTTCTCAGTTTGAGCTTCCTTTCTTCCAAAATACTCTGCCAGTTACCACTAAGGTTGAGACATTATTCAAATGTCACCCAATCCCCTGTTATACAGAAAGGCTTTAAAAAGGCTATATTAATGAAGCTGTTTAGCGAGGCAACTGAGTGCAGTCTGTTTCATTGGTCACATTGATGGATAAGGACAGAATTTGCATGGGCCCCTTCAACCAGCCTATCCACTTTCAACATTTTTGCATAAAACAACAAAAGCTTGATATGTTTGTGTATGTGTGTATCTGTTTATACAGTTTCAATGCCGTTTAACGAAAGTGGTAACTTTAGTTTTTCATGTTTTTGTTTGTAACCATCTCCTGACTTGTAAAGGTCAACAATCCTTTGTCTTGTTTCTTCTGATAGTTATTTGCCTTTCCCCATGGTGATGGATGACAAATGGATTTTACATATGTGTTACCTCATTTTTATACCCCAGTGAAACAGGAGGCCATGGGAGGCCACAACACAGTTCCCTAAGTTTGCAATTAACTTAAAAACGTAACTTGTTAATGTAGATTTATTTTTGTTGGATTTTGTTTAAATTAATTACTAGGGGTGTGAATACTTGTGACACATATTTTTTGTGGGGAAAATAGATAACTTGTTATGCAAAATATTTTTTCTGAGCAATTGTATTAGTATAAAATAATATAATTTCCCTTTTTTGGGCATAAACTCATTACCTGTATTGTTTGTTTGTTTTTGTTTTTTTTACAGTCTTCTTTGCTAATCTTTATCAAGGGTGTTAATCATTTTGGAGGGTACTGTGTGCATGTGTGTGTGTGCTGTATATGTATATATATACTGTATGTTATTGTGTGTGCATGTTTATAGCTACTATATACTGTATGTACATGTGTATGTATGTAACATTCAAGTACTGGTCACCCCCCTTATGGTAAAATAACATTAAATTAAATGTTAAAAAAACACATGTACATGTGATTACATGTGTATGTCTGAAAAGTAACTGTGACAACATATGATCACATGATTAACGTGTGCAAATATGTGGTATACATGTGGAAATGTGTGGTGTACATGTAAAACACAGCAGAGATTTCCAAAGAAACAAGTGCAGAATTCATGTGAATTATGGGTAGGTGCCCAGACAAATGTCATTATTTTCATAACGATTGAAAATGAACTGAAACATGCAGCAGATCAATGCTTACGTTTTTATTTCTGTCTCAGATTTACCCGGAAGGTTTAATGTGCAAGGAAATGTACAGCCTCATTGAAGCAGAGAAGTGGTCTAGCTGTACTTTTTTGTTGTTGTTAACTGCTCTGGTGAATGAGATGTTCACTTTGTGTGGATTTCTGTGTGGATTTACTGGTGTGGATAAATGAATCTCTTGAGAAAAATATATTTCAATATGCAAAGCAATGCAAAAACTTTGCAAACCACAATATAGGGGAATTTGATATCTTACAAATATACAGTACATATTGAAAATATGTGACTAATTTGCTAGGCAGACACCCTCACCTGTGGTGACTAATGCTACCTAGAATCCTCCCTGAGATTTGAACCTGGAACCTACTGTTCACAAGTCTAGTTTAAAAAAGTTGCAACAATCGATATATTTTCAATAACAAAAATAATCTAAACAAGATCTAAAACAGATATACTTTCAACTGAATTTAACAATGAATATTTACATAGTGTTTAAAGTTATTAACAGTTTGCAGCTCAAAATTAAACGCCTACAGTGTAGATTACGGAACAAATCGACGAATAACGATAACTGGTCTAACATTCAATTATTTAACGTTAAATATTTCCTAATATTCGTTACAAATAACACCATTGTCATATTACCTGTAACCGTGTTTCCTTTGAAGCTAACAACTGTATACAAAATACAGATAAACGTCATATATTACCTTTACGTAAGTAATAAATAATGTATTTACCTGCACAGATGTGTGGAGAATCGACCGTCACCATTCCTGCTCTTTAATGATTACACGTAATCTGGTTAATCCGAAACCCGTCTCTTCTGTCAAGAGTAGCTACCATGCCTAAAAACTGGTGCGTGTCGTTAGACTCCACATGTTTTGTATTAGCTAGTGCGTTTGGTTTTCATGCATTATGCATGCAAATTACACTGAATTTGCACTGTTAGCAACGCCTACAATTGGCTAGTAACAATAACTTCGACAACATGGTGCGGCCACTGCGGTCCAAGTTAAATATTCTTGGCTCACTGTTTCGCTTCCTTGGAAATCTACATTTTGTTTCGAAACCATATCCCTAGGAATTCTTAGGAAGTGTGTCAGACTCGCGTGTGGGAAATAAGGATTTTTTTATGCGGCGCTAGTCATGGCGTAACCAGCTAGTTCTGCGATGTTAATGAAAACTCACGTCCACGGGGGGGGGGGGGGGGGGGGGGGTTATTTTGAAGCAATCTAAATCCTTCAAGTCAAAGAGGACAAACGTCTGCATGATAGAAATAATATTAATTCGTAATATACTTAAATATGGAATTTATTATTGTTTTTAAAGTTCTTCCTTGTTTTTAAAGTTCTTCCTATTCCTAGTCTCTCTCTCTCTAGCTCTAGCTCTAATCGAAGCATGCTTTATTTGCATAACAAGAGAAACTGTGTTGCTAAATAATTTATACAGAGAGATAAAAATGTATAACAGATAACATCTAAATACATAAATAAATAAACCATGCAAAATTACCTTTTTCTATGGCCACTGGGTCTGTACACTCTTAATGTAGGCGTTTGTCTGAGGATCAGGAGGAGTCTATATTCAGATCCATTGATTTGTAATTTGGGTAGAGCTGATGATCATAGGAGTGTTGTCAGCCCAGTTTAAATTAAAACTGACTTGTAAGGCTCTTTACTTTTCTCTCTTTTGACATTCAGTGATGGTAGCGACATATTTCAGTCTTGAATGCATTTTTACAGGTGTTTCTATGGACCTACGAACATATACATACATATAATATACAGTTTTGCAGGATTCAGGGTGAAATGTTCCAAATTGTTCTTTTTATAGATTTTTTGAATGTATAATGCAATTAGGATTAACATTGCGATTTAATATAGTTTTCTTATTTACACAGGGTCATATTGTATTTGTTTTGGAAATGGACTCTGGCTCTGTACATTTAATTTGATCATCCGTTGTTTTTTTATCTACCCTTGTTATGTCCCAGGATCTGAGATTACACAGAAGTGCATCACTCTCTAGAATATGGAGGTAAAATTAGTTGTGAACACTATCTTAAAATTCCAGGTTTTACAGCAATAAGTTTGAACCTATCTCAAGTGACTGTCCTGTGAAGAGAGGTTTTTCAGGTAAATGTTGAACAGTGTTGTAATGTAACACTGACTTACTCCACACCCCTAGGGGAGAATTTGATACAGTACTTGTTCTCTGCATAAATTGATGTCATAGCTGTCATAAATTGCACCAATTCTTTTTCTTTTGTTACTGACTTTATCCCATTTTCTCCCAATTTAGTAAGTAAGTAAGTAAGTATTTATTTGTATAGCGCCCTTCATAGCACGAATGCACAGAGTGCTTCACAGCAGTAAAAAATACAATTAAAACACAAATCAGCAGTACTCAGATAAAAAGTGCACACTTAACGATACAATACAGACAACAGACGTGACAACGTTACAAGCAGCAGCAAACTAGGCTAAATAATGTCAAATGCCTGTCTGAACAGGTGGGTTTTTAGCAGATTTTTGAACATTGGTTCAGAGGGCGAGGTTTTCAAGTCCTGGGGGAGGGCATTCCAGAGCCTTTTAGTAGCCAATTACACCCTTCTATTTTCATGTCAATCCGCCCCTCGTATTGTGAGTTCGCTGCCGTAGCCCTGAGACTGGCAGTGAACAGGTCACAGGGCTACAGCCCCCCTCCCTGGGGCGGACAGCCAATTGCCACCCCTGGTGGCACTCCCGGCCAGAGACTCTGGTGCGGTCGCAGTGGCCAGTGTCAAACGTTGTAGCCACTAGACCACCCGGGAGACCCCTTAAGTTGCACCAATTTTAAACTCTTTCATCTTCTTTCTCTCCATCTTGTACTCACTTTGACACTATTTTACAATATTGGAAAAAACATCCGCTCCCCCACTACTCTCACAAGGAGAGGGTATTGGTCAATAGATGAAATAGGCTCCCCATCGCAGCACGCATCAGATTCAAGTCACTGGTGCTTGCTTTTCAAGCGGCCAGAGGTACTGCTCCCCGATACCTCCAGTCACTCATCACTCCCTACACCCCACCCAGACTCCTCCGCTCTGCCTCCTCTGGCAAACTGACTGCCCCATCCCTCCGGGTGCCTGGCAGCCGCTCCTCGCGGTCTCGCCTCTTCTCTGTCCTGATCCCTCGCTGGTGGAACGACCTCCCGCAATCGGTCAGGACTGCGGAATCACTTCCAATCTTCCGCAAGAGACTCAAAACCCACCTCTTCAGACTCCACTACCACTGAACACTGTCCATCCAGTCTATCTGTTGTCACCACTATTTACCTGTTGTACACTATTTATATAAAAAACAAACAAAAAAAACCACACTAACGTTTTCCTTCCTGGTGTTACAGGTGTTACAGGTGTGGTATGCTGATGCCTGCAATGATGTCTATTGCTGTATTCCTGCACTGATCTCGTGTGCTAACTATGATTGTTCCTACCATGTATTAATGCACATCTTGTAAGTCGCTCTGGATAAGAGCGTCTGCTAAATGCTTAAAATGTAAATGTAAAATGTAAATAGGGGCATGTATTCCTCCATGGAGCCCCACCCTGGACTTGAGGAGGAGGTGCAAGACTTCTTGCAGTGAATGCACTTGCTCAGTCACTCAGATGGTAAGTCGTCACTAAGTCGTAATTGAACAATGACTGTTATGCTGCATTGTGTTTTAGATAGGGCGGCATGTAGTATAATGGTTAGGGAACTGGACTTGTAACTCAGAGGTTGCAGGTTCAAAATGTCGGGTTTTTTTAGCTCAGTGCCAGGACTCAGGATATAGCTCACAAATCTGCTATCTTTGATTATCGGGGCAGCCCTCGTGGGCAGTACCTCTTATTCGTACCGGTATTGACAGACTTGAGCAAGGTACTTAACCTGAATTGCTGAGAATCAGTAAAAATATCCAGCTGTATAAATGGATTGTATGTTAAGATATGTAAAAAGCAGACGAACCCGTGGAAGTAGACAGTGCTAAGAGGGGATCGCGACTGACGGGTCTGTTCCAAACTTAAGGGAAAACGAATAAGAGCATCAGTCTGCCTAAATGCCTAAAATGGTACAATCTTGATAGATGTGTAATAATGTAAAGTTTTTTTTTGGAATATGCATAGACTCAATCAAACATGACATTCCGTGCGTCTTCCGGTTTCGGTGGGTCTACTTGTAACTCAGAGGTTGCAGGTTCAATCCCCAGGTGGGACACATCTGCTGTTGTACCCTTGAGCAAGGTACTTAACCTGAATTGCTTCAGTAAAAAAATATCCAGCTGTATAAATGGATTGTATGTTAAGATATGTAAACTGTGTAAGTCGCTCTGGATAAGAGCGTCTGCTAAATGCCTAAAATGTAAATGTAAATGTAGATAGATGTAATAATGTGGAATATGCATAGACTCAATCAAACATGACAATAATTATTCTAACATTTTGTAATTTAGCAGTGAAAATAGTATTAATCTGTTGGGAACCTTTATTTACCTGTCTCTGATGTCACCACAGATGAACAGGTCAATGAGAGTGTAATTTGCAGGACAATAATTTTTCTTCAGCAACTTACTGTTGCAGTGGAGGGAAGGATAAGGATAGCTCACTACATGAACTGCAAATAAGTTGGATGCTGCATTTCTAAATAAGTCTATCCTTATATGCTGGAGATTCATTAAAAATTTAACTTCTACAAGGGTGAGTGGCCAAGAACAGTGCTTTTGCTGGCTAGGTGGCTAGTGGAAGGCTAAAGACCACTCTCTGACACAGAAGTATGTGGTTTATCATTTTACATTTTAGGCATTTATCAGACGCTCTTATCCAGAACGACTTACACAGTTCACAAACAATCCATTTATACAGTTGGATATTTTACTTAAGAAATTCCAGTTGAGTACCTTGCTCAAGGGTACAACAGCAATGTCCCTCCTGGGGATTGAACCAGCAACCTGTGAGTTACAAGCCCAGTTCCCTAACCATTATACTACACTGCCAACCACACACAGGGGCAGAGCTAGAGGGCTCATTTTTCAATGTTTTAAGTACTATCCTATACATATCTGTACATAACCTACATCAGGGGTGTCCAATCTTATCCAAGAAGGGCCAGTGTGGGTGCAGGTTTTTGTTCTAGCCCAGCACTAAACAACTGATTAAACTAATGAAGGTCTTGATTGTAGACCATGATTGGTGAATTAGTTGAATCGGGTGTTTTAGTGCAGGGCTAGAACAAAAGCCTGCACCCACACCGGCCCTTCTCGGATAAGATTGGACACCCCTGACCTACATATTAGAAGTACATTTTTTCACAGGGCATTGACTCCTTGTGTAGCGGATGGGCTCACGTGAGGCCGCTGCAGAGTGACGTGTATAACAGTACGATTAGTTCCCGGAGTTAGGGACTTGAGTCTTTAGCTCGGCGAGCTTAATCGCTCTCTTGTCGCGTCGGAGATCCCCTCGTTTCGAAACTCGCTGCGGGCAGAACCAAGACCGTCACACTTGCACGTGTGTCTCCCATACAATCCCGCCTTCTGGTGGTAAACACGCGCGCGCCCTTTAAACGTGTGTCGCGTCACGCTGGGCGCTATGGATTTGACATTCCCGTGCTTGCGCAGCGCGTTCGTGACGCCGTTACCTATGTAGGCGCTTGAGTTTGGAGGACAGCGGTAGCTATTCTGGGACCACCGTTGATTGCGATGGCTTTTCTTTTCCTGACAAGAACAAGCGTAACGTAATTTTAGAGCAATGCGAAGAAACGAACATTAAACATGCGGCTCGTGACTAATGTCTGCTAGTTAGTTAAATATCCAACTAGCGAATTAGCTAAGAACAAATACGTGGCCAGCCGTCACCATGCTCGCGTAACCGTGTGAGCATCATTCACATCCCAGACGGCGTTGAAAGAGCGTGAAATAGCTGAAGACATCTCTTATAATTGTGGGGCTAGTTTGACACACAGATAGGAGACTTTGCCTCAATGGCTCCTTCGCGGAATTACTTTTCAATTTACAAAGATGTTGGTAGCAGTAATATCGCGCTTGACAGCTGATGGTTCTGGGTTGTTGTTTTTTTAACATATCGCAATAATTACGATATATAAAATCCACCGGCGTCGTCCACATAAATTAAGAGCAACGAGGATAAGTAGCCAATAGTAACACTGTTCGCCTACGACGTAGACATTCGACTTGATTAACAGCAGGTTATTACCTTGTCATATAGCAAGACAAATAGCTTCGTAGCTAATTAATGCGAGAGCCAACAAGTAAACATTTGACGGAAACCATAAAAACAACTATGGAATCAAAATGTAGCGTTTTGACTGGAGTTGATTGGAGAGGATGCGAGTGCGCATGAGACATGGCTACGGTGTCGCACCATTCGCTAGTTGATGGTTAACCGCACATACTCTTGTGTCTTTGGAAAATGTTTTACTTAAACTTGCCCTTCGCGTGAGCATGCCACCACACAACGATCTGCGACGTTGCGATACCGCCTGATAAACGCGGCAGAGACAATGCTCGAGGAAATCGGCTGGGTGACGCTTGTCGCAGTGTTCCTGGTGTCCGTGCTGACTGTGCTCGCGTGGCTGGTACAGTACAGCGTCGGGGGGCGAAATGCTGGCGCTGCCTCGTGGGTGCTGCTGCCGCTGCTGCCACGCAACCTGCGACCCCGGGTTCTCGCGCAAGGCGCCTGGGGCTCCTTGCGAAAGCTGCGATTCGGACGCGGTGCGGGTGCCCGGGACGTGGCTGGAGCCAAGGGCGTGCTGTCCTCGCTGTTTTCCTTCAGGTCGTTCAGGGAAAGTTCCGTGCGGGCCTGGGTCCGAGCCCTCAACGAGCAAGCGTGCAGGCACGGGGTGAGTCCGCCTGTTTGGGCTCGCGTCGTGGAACTGAGTAGGCTACTGTCATTTAATGTCCTTGTGTAGAAATTCAATAGGCTATATTTGCGTCGTGCACAGACACTGCCGAATATTTAGTGTAGAAGAGAGTATGTGGCGCAGTGTGGGTATCTTGGGGTTTAGACATTCGTATCAAATTGTAACAATGATACTACTTGCGATGATGAAACTTGTATAGTCTTTCCATCTCGTCTCAAAGTGAGGGGTAAACGGCACTCAGATTCAGTAGTTACACGCACCTGAATAAGCATGACAGCCATTGTGTGCCAGAAAGAAGCTCATTGCACATCACAGGTCTGGCCAAATAAAGTACTGTTTCTTGGTGAGACTGTTTATTATAGACTTTTTATTTATAAAGGCATGTGGAAATGTGAAGAAATCCTGTATTTTACTGATAGGACAGTGGGATCTTTAATGACTGCATTGAGCTGGGACCATGGTTTAATGTCCCAACTGAAAGATGGCAGCACCTATGGTACAGTGTCCCAATCTAGTAGCATTGGTTTTTACAAGGTACATTTTACATTGACATTTTAAGCATTTAGCAGACGACGCTCTTATCCAAAGCGACTTACAAGATGTGCATTAATACATGGTAGGAACAATCATAGTTCGCGCAAGAGATCAGTGCAGTAATACAGCGATAGACATCATTGTAGGCAGCTGTGTACCATACCTGTAACACTGGGAAGGAAAAGGTTAGTAATTTTTATTTTATTTTATTTTATTAAATGGAATAAGCAGGGGTATATAGTGTTGAGCAAGTAGGCAGTGGTAATGACAATTAGCTAGATGTACAGAATTCTGTAGTAGTGAGTCTGAAGAGGTGGGTTTTGAGTCTCTTGTGGAAGATCGCAAGTGATTCCGTGGTCCTGACCGATTGCGGAAGGTTGTTCCACCAGCAAGGGGTCAGGACAGAGAAGAGACGAGAGTGCGAGGAGTGGCTGCCAGGCGCCTGGAGGGATGGGGCAGTCAGTTTGCCAGAGGAGGCGGAGCGGAGGGGTCTGGCAGGGGTGTAGGGAGTGATGAGTGACTGGAGGTATGGGGGAGCAGTACCTCTAGCCGCTTGAAAAGCAAGCACCAGTGATTTAAATCTGATGCGTGTTGCAATGGGGAGCCAGTGCAGAGAGGAGAGTAGAGGGGTGACGTGGGTGAACTTTGGCTGGTTGAACACCAGGCGAGCAGCAGCATTCTGGACTAGCTGCAGTGGCTTGATGGCACAGGCCGGTAGGCCGGTAGGCCTGCCAGCAAGGAATTGCAGTAGTCCAGACGTGAGATCACCAGGGCCTGGACCAGGAGTTGTGTGGCCTCTTGGGTGAGGTCTGGAGAGAAGTGTGAAGTGAGTTCCCCACCCATTCCTGTGCTGAGCACTGTCACCCTCCTTCGCTTCTGCAGGTGGATGAGAGAATGCAGCAACCTTTTGCCATATATATAGAAATTGTTCTCATGGTTTAGAATTTAAATTGAAATAAAATAATAAAAACAGCTACTGTTATTCAGTTTCGAATTAGATGCCAGATCCAACAATAAAAATGGCTTTACACATCGTTTTCAAACTTTTGATTGTTAGACTGTGTCAAATTTTGCATTGTGGTTGATTTACAATGTATATGAGTAAGCAAATGTATATCCTGCATTTCAGGCTGTGTGTGTGTGTGTGTGTGTGTGTGTGTGTGTGTGTGTGTGTATGTGTATCATGCAAATAAAGCAGGTTGAATTTAATTGAAACAGAGAGTGAGGGAATAAGAGTAAGAGTGTGAAGGAGTGTGAGAGAGACGTGTAAGAGATTGAGGGAATGAAAGAGAATGTGAAGTTTGTGTGTTTGTGTGTTTGTGTGTGTGTGTGTGAGAGAGGGAGAGGGAGAGGGAGAGGGAGGAGAGAGAGAGAGAGAGAGAGAGAGAGAGAGAGAGGGAGGCAGGGAGTTTTTAGGGCTCATGTTGAGTGTGGACAGACGTGGTTTATCAGGCTGGCTCTGGAGAGAGGAGGCGTGCATGTTGGAAGACATGGTTATCAGGGCTGGGACTGGTCCTTCTGTAACAGTTTGCTTAGGGTGCTCTTACATTGAGACCCTTGCTGGCTAAATTATTGCTTGAAGCCAGTTAGAGTTGGAACTCTCCGTCTAGTTTGCTGGTTAGTATAGATTTTGGCATGGAAAGGCAGAGTGATCAGCAGTTCTAAATAAGGACACACAGCTGTGGTCAGCTTGTACTGGCTACACCGATGATGCTATGTTGCTATCTTAAACTAGCTGCTGTATATGTGGTTATTTTACTGGGAATATGTAGAGAAAAGAATGCCTTGTGAACAGGCAGTCATTACAGGTATATTGATGACAACACAGGCAGCTAAATATATGAGTGAAACTTGTTAGAGTAGTTCACTGGCTGTGTTGCTGTATTATTCATGCTAATTGTAGTTACCTGATAAACTAGCTGATATTGGAACGGATGATTTAGCAGGGTGTGCACAGTTTTTCTGTATAGTGGAATTCAATGTAATTATGAAATTCTTATATTACATTGGTGTGTTTTATGGGAGGCCAAACAATCCAAAAGGTCATACGAAGTTGTGCTATGATATCCAAATAGCTATATGCTATCCAGTCATGTTACATGTCCCAGTTGGATTACACAGACGGGTCTAGTTGGATAATGTTGACTTTGGTACAGCATAGAGACCTTTCCTCACACTGTTGTCTGTATGTGGAATAGGTATTACTGTATATAGTTTTAGTGCCCCCCAAAACCAAACATCAGCACCCTGTACCCAGGTGGCAGCTTCTGTGGCGGGATTGTTTAAAGGTCAGGTGTGTTTCATCTGTGGGCCCGAAATGAAAGGGTGGCCCTCTGCCCCCCAATGTGCGAGTACAGACAGACGATGACCCCCAGAGAGAGGGAGAGAGGGCAAGAGGGTTGTAGCCCCCTAGTTCACAGGATCCTCAGATCCTGCTCAGTCACACCCCTGCTGTATGAGCACAGCGTCGGGCCAGCATGTCTCCACCGCACTGCCTCTCTGTAGTCTTTATTAAAGTTGCTTTCGCAGGGTTTCATCGATCTGTTTTACCTTTCTTCTCTTTGGCTGGACCAGGCCCGTGGCTGTGTGGGCGTGCGAAGTGAAGCGCTGTTCTTTTTTCTCTTCGGTCCTCTGATGATGCATATAGTGTGTCCTTCTGTGATGGACACGTGACTGTAGATGTCTGGGATGGAGGGTATCTCCTCAATAAGTAAGCAAATAAATGCAAAAATAGGTCAGCAAAACAAAGCCTTGTCGCCAGTCATGCTGCACCGATATAATGATTATGATTAGCGATAGCCACTTGATGTAGCTAGTCACAATGTACTTTTGAGAATTTGTTTTGTGCCGATTCAGAACAGGGATACGGATGCAGTAGTCTTACACAGAGCTATAAAGGTTCACGTTTTAAGTGCAGCTTAAATCAAGGTGAGTGTGACTTTCAGACGCAGCGCGGGCCACTCCTACGTGCAGCACAGGGCCTTGCTGTCACTGAGGCACTTGTTTCGAGGTCTCTGTCCTGTATTTTATCACTGTTGCTAGAAGTCCCGGCCCTTTCTGTCCAGTGATAGTGACTGTGCATTGACTATTCTTTTGTGTGTCCATGCAGTGGCCATTGTGTGTGTGTGTGTGTGTGTGTGTGTGTGTGTGTGTGTGTGTGTGTGTGTGTGTGTGTGTGTGTGTGTGTGTGTGTGTGTGTGTGTGTGTGTGTGTGTGTGTGTGTGTGTGTGTGTGTGTGTGTGTGTGTGTGTGTGTGGTGAACAGCTTTTGGAGACTTGGGCATGGTCGTTACACCTGTGGCCGATGCTGATTTGAATGTGAATGCAAATGTACGTGAAAGTGATTGCAGCCCATTTGCAGTCCATTGTTTTCTGTAATGGTTTTCAGAGACTCTCCAAATGTGTACCGTAAAGAGGAGTCCATTTAGGAAGGAGAAAGGAAATACGGGTGCTTTGTTGCCGGATCCGTCACTCAATTCATAAACACGAAGGCAGCACAGGTCATTAAGAGTAGCTATGCTAGGATTGCTGCACCCCTGAGGCTATGGTGAACCTAAAGGTTTGCCATTTGAACAGACTGAAGGCCTGAGCAACAGCCACGTGGAATATCACGCACAGTACTTGGCAGTGAAATCTCAATGGATCGTTGTTAAATCACGTATTCAGCCGAGGATGAAAAGACCACAGTTGCACATGGCTCGGAGCCATATCTACCCAATTAATGTTATTAATTAATGCCCTGTGCATTCAATATACACCCCTTGTCAAAACAATAAATAAACCTATACACCATTGCATTTGCGTACAAACCATAACATTGGTCTTTTTTTCTTCTTCTTCTAAACCCAACCACCACCCCCCCAACCTTGGGGGACTTATTATCTTTAATATTTTGTATTATTGTTTCTTTTTTAAATTATCATTATTAAAAATGATTGCTATTGCCTGTGTTTTGAGTTTTTTTCCCCTACTTTCCCTTTTCCATTCCATTCCCCATACTTTTTTTCTTTGCAGTCTTTCTTATATTTAACTTTGCTATCTCTCTTACTTACAGAGCCAGAAGGTCCTGGAAACCCCACCCCTCTATGGGCCAAATATTGTTATATTATTTCCATAATATACAGTTAGATAGATATCAAATATAAATGACCAGAGTACAACCAGAAAATAAGCAACAACACAAAGTAATAATACAAATAAATAGAAATACAAAATACATTTGTAATAATAATCCAAAAAATAGAATTAAGAAGATAGAATCAAACTATACATTGTGTGCTATGGTTTCCCATGTTTGGCCACATGAGGTCTGTTTTCCAAAGCAAATAATCATTTTGCAATATAGGACAGGAATGGCTTCCAGACATCATTGTACTTCTTATGTTTGTTTTTAAACTTGGTAATTGATTCTTCCATTAAGGCCAGTTCACTCAGAAGATGGAGCCACTGAGTAATGGAGATGTTCGTTTTAGATTTCCAATGTAGTAAAATTACCGTTTTCACTGCTGTAATTGCTATAAACATAAATTTGATTTACTCTTTAGATAGTGAATTATTGAGCTGGCTGTCATGTTCCATATAGTTTAAAATACAGTGTGGTAGGGGGCCTCCTGCATGGTCCAGTGGTTACAACGTCCGACGCTGGCCACGGAGACCGGGGTTCAATTCCCCATCTCGCCAGAGTCGGCTCTGGCCGGGAGTGCCACCGGGGGCGGCGATTGGCTGTCCGCCCCAGGGAGGTGGGATGGAAGCCAACATGAGATTCGCTGCGCATAGGAGTGGCCCTGTAGTACCGGGTTACGGTTGATACTTGGGCGAGTGCCGTCTCAGAAGAGGCGTCAGGTCGCATGTGGCTACCAGTTGCAGGACTACGGCAGCAAACTCACATTACTAGGGGGGGGATTGACTTAAATAGCGGGTCTAATTGGCTACCAAAATGGGATAAAAATCTGAAACAAAAATGAAAAAATACAGTGTGGGAGATGCTGTAACTAACACACCAGAAATTTCTGAGAGTATACTAAAGGCTTTTTTCCAGTCATTTTCTACAATGGGGCAGAACCAAAATGCATGAATATGTGTATCTGCGAGACGTGCTTGACAGGGGGTACAACTAGGAGAATCACTGAAACCCACTGAAAACAACCTTCTATTTGTGTAATGCATCTTATGTAGAATCTTGTATGCAATGTAGATTAACATTACTGGAAATGGTGTGAACATTTAAAAAAATGTTCTGCCTGATCTCCCTGTCAAGCGGTTTGTCCCAATTCATTGGTCGACAAACTAGTATATGGCAATAAACCAGGAGGCATGGATTTATTTTCGTTTGTAAAACATCTGAATGTTGTCTATTTTTTAAATGTTATTCTTTATCCTTTTTAAAGTGCAATCATTATCACTTGCTTTCTGGGATACGTGTGATTCTGTTGAATTTAAATTCATTTGAATGTAAAATCGATCAGTCACACGGGGGCTGCACTTTTACACCCCGTCGATGTGATGGTGTCACACTCATCTGTTAAGACTCCAGTGCCCACAGGGATAGGCAGTCCTGTTTGGTTCTTTGCAGTGTGTGATGGAAGCTAAAGGCCACTGAGAATTGTGTTCTTTTTTATTTAATTTAAATTTTTTAAAGATTTCTCCCAGTTTGGAATGCCCAAGGGTGTTTGTGTGGTAATTCTCTTCGCTGCAACCCCTTCCGAAACATGTGATGTCAGCCACTGAATCTTTTCACTCCAGTCCACCAGTTGAGCTTGCACAGGCATTGGGTCGGAGGAGGACACTTCATGTGCAGGTTGTGCAGGCAGACTGTGGGTGCCTGATTGACCAGAGGGGGGCGCAATAAGACACAGATGAACCATCAACAGAAATACCTCCCTCGCTGGGTGATGCAGGGCTACCAGCACTGGCAAAGTTTGGATTTGATACCAAACTGTTGGGTCTTATCTGCACACTATAAAAGTGCTGGCGAGGTTACACTTAGACTTGCATTTGCGAGTGTCCTTCTTGCTTCGCTCCTCCATTTTTGGGTGAAATGCAGGTCTTTGTGAGAGACGGCACCCTGTGATCAGAGGAGTAGCATCATAACCAGATCACTCACAGGGGCGAGGGGGTGGGGGTGCTGTGGGGAGCAGGGAGGGGGGCTGTGGAAAGTAGAGGTAGGCGGTGGGTCGGGTTGACAGCCTGCAGCAGAGAGGCTATTTCTGGCTGGGTCAGAGGTCCGCTGTATTGCGCCCACCGAGTGAAGGTTTGTACTGCTGGATTTGATGGGAGATGAAGGCTGATCCTATCATCTTTTAAGAAGGATTTCACTAAGATCATTGGTAAAGGCTGCTGTGACATTGTAGGAATGATTTCACAAAAATCATTGCAAAAAGGGATTTCTGACGGAAGCTGCAATGTCATTGCCCCTCCTCACAATATTCCTGCATTTTGTTCATCACAGAGTTACGAACAGGAGCTTGCATGTGGTGTACTTTGCCATGGTGTCCGCCTTAAAATAGACTCATATGCTGATAGGGATTTAAATACTGTGACGAGGCCTTGATGCTCCTCCCTCTCTGCAGAGCTCGATACAGATACATTTTGAGGACGGTCTACAGCTCCCCTCCTGTGCCTCCATTGGTCAGGTAACCTATGTGGACCAATCAGCAAGCACTATGGTGAGTGTGATCATTTAAACACTTCTGTAGATAGATATTATTCTAAACACAGGGACTTTTATTTAGCAGTGTGGGCTGGCAGTGTAGTGCAATGGTTAGGGAGCTGGGCTTGTAACTCAGAGGTTGCGGGTTCAATTCCCAGGTGGGACACTGCTGTTGCACCCTTGAGCTAAAGGTACTTAACCTGAATTGCTTCAGTAGAATATCCAGCTGTATAAATGGATTGTATGTAAAGAAAAAATGTTAAACTGTGTAAGTCGCTCTGGATAAGAGCATCTGCTAAATGCCTGTAAATGTAATGCAGTGTTCTGGGGCCTGTTGGCTCTTGCATCTCTCTCTCTCTCTGTCTGTGTCTGTCTGCTCCAGGTGTTGCAGTGCGATTGTACAGTTGACACAGTAACATTCTCAGTGACTGTCACCCAGCAGTCACCCGCAACGGTGTCCATTGATACGTACCAGGTCACAATAGCACCAGTACAGGCTCAGGTAATGCCTGTGCTATTTGCATTGGTGAATGATGAGACAGAATGTATGCCTCACAAACCAGTTTTTTATTTGAAGGAAATCTATTTAATTTGTTTCCAAAGACAAGTTCATTTGAAATATATAAACAATTTTGAAGACTCTGCACCTCTAGGTGTTTATTAACATGTAATTTTATCAGAGATATAATTCTGCTCTCAAATCACAAAAAAGCACAATTGAATGCACTTATCCCTTCCTCTAACTCTCCCGCTCTCCTCCCTCCCTCCCCAGCTGGTGGTGTGCCTGGAGGAAGTGGAAGAGGAGGAGGGGCTTCTGGTGTCCTGGTCTTTTTCCGAGCAGCCGCCGTTGTGCATTTCCGTGTCCCCCTGCAGAGTGCAGCGAGAGGTCAGACAGACTGAGCGGTCCACTCAGTCCACACATAGTATAGAACTCAGCAATGTAATACAGACTGACTCTGGCAAGTCCAGCGCCCATACACTGTAGGGCAGGGGTGGGCAATGGATGGAAGAGTGCGATTTTTGTTCCTACCAGTTAGGGACTTGAAATTTGGATAAGCCAATGCTGGTTTATTGCTCTCTTAGTCCACAGTAAGAGATCCATATGGGAAGACAAGAACAGTCTTCAACTGACATTCATGGGCAGAAGAAATGACAAAATGTCAGATCACATAAATGATTGGGCTAATTAAATAATTAGACTGACCTTGGACAAGTCCGCTCCGTCCTCATACACTGTAGGGTGAGGGAGATGTGGCTATGGGGTAATGGGGGATGTGAGCTGCTGTCACATCTGGGTGGTGTGTTTTGTGATTTGTTCAGGAATGTGAGGAGAAGGTGGATGTGAACACGATCAGAGATCTGGTGGAGAATGCCATCATCAGCACTCACCCTGCCATGATGGTTCACCTGAAGGCCTGTGTGTCTGCCTCTGCGGTGAGTCTCACCTACCCCTCTCCCTGCCCCCACAGTGAGTCTCACCTCCCCCTCCCCCTGCCCCCCCCCTCCCCCTGCCCCCACAGTGAGTCTCACCTCCCCCTCTCCCTGCCCCCACAGTGAGTCTCACCTCCCCCTCCCCCTGCCCCCACAGTGAGTCTCACCTACCCCTCTCCCTAATTTGACATTTTTAAGCATTTAGCGCTCTTATCCAGAGCGACTTACAAGATGTGCATACATACATGGTAGGAACAATCATTCGTTCGTGCAAGAGATCAGCGCAGTAATACAGCAATAGACATCGTTGTTGGCAGCTGCATACCATACCTGTAACACTAGGAAGGAAAAGGTTATACATACAGTATACAAAAGGTATTAAACAAGTAGACTGGTGATGACAATTGGCAAGAATTCAGTGGTAGTGGAGTCTGAAAAGGTGGGTTTTGAGTCTCTTGTGGAAGATCAGACCTGCCCCCACACTGAGTCTCACCTACCCCTCCCCCTCCCCCACAGTGAGTCTCACCTACCCCTCCCCCTCCCCCACAGTGAGTCTCACCTACCCCTCCCCTACCCCCCCACACTGAGTCTCACCTCCCCCTCCCCCACAGTGAGTCTCACCTCCCCCTCCCCCCACAGTGAATCTCCCCCCTCCCCACACTGACCCCTTCTCACCTACCCCTCCCCCTCCCCCACACTGAGTCTACACATGTGAACATCTCCCCCTGTCCGTCGTCCATCTGTCCTGACTGTGCATTGAGAGCAGACTTGACCTTACCTGCACTTCTCTCCTACCAGTCTCCTGGGAAGAGGCAGAATCGGGTGCGAAGCTCCCCAGCACGAGCTGCCCCTGTGCAAAGAATCCTGGTCCATCAGCTCAGAGCCACTGGCCTCAGAGGAAGAGGTAAGGCTTTAGGAGGAGGAGGTAACACTTGAGTTCACAGGGGCCAGCCTTGGTTACAGTGGTTGTGTGTGTATGTCCACAGGAGGCCACTTGGTCCGGCTTGGGGACCTCTGCTGTGTGCTGGAATTGGACCCGCCCACCCAAGAGGCAAGGAGCAGCTTTCTGCCCTCCCCCATCAGACCGGGGGCGGAGCTGGAGTGGGAAGAGGACCTGGCTCTGTAAGGACCTGGCCTGTGGCTCCCCTAACGTAGTGATACAAACATCCCTGGGTCCCAGCTTTCTAAAACACTGCTTTAGTGATGGTGGGGTTGTCTTTGTGTTGAGCTGTAAAACACTGCTTTAGTGATGGTGGAGTCATCTTTGTGTTCAGCTGTAAAACACTGCTTTAGTGATGGTGGGGTCGTCTTTGTGTTCAGCTGTAAAACACTGCTTTAGTGATGGTGGGGTCGTCTGTGGGTTCAGCTCTAAAACACTGCTTTAGTGATGGTGGAGTGGTCTTTGTGTTCAGCTCTAAAACACTGCTTTAGTGATGGTGGAGTGGTCTTTGTGTTCAGCTCTAAAACACTGCTTTAGTGATGGTGGAGTGGTCTTTGTGTTCAGCTCTAAAACACTGCTTTAGTGATGGTGGGGTCGTCTTTGTGTTGAGCTCTAAAACACTGCTTTAGTGATGGTGGGGTCATCTTTGTGTTCAGCTGTAAAACACTGCTTTAGTGATGGTGGGGTCGTCTTTGTGTTCAGCTCTAAAACACTGCTTTAGTGATGGTGGAGTCATCTTTGTGTTCAGCTGTAAAACACTGCTTTAGTGATGGTGGGGTCGCCTGTGGGTTCAGCTCTAAAACACTGCTTTAGTGATGGTGGAGTGGTCTTTGTGTTCAGCTCTAAAACACTGCTTTAGTGATGGTGGAGTGGTCTTTGTGTTCAGCTCTAAAACACTGCTTTAGTGATGGTGGGGTCTCTTTGTGTTCAGCTCTAAAACACTGCTTTAGTGATGGTGGGGTCATATTTGTGTTCAGCTGTAAAACACTGCTTTAGTGATGGTGGGGTGGTCTTTGTGTTCAACTCTAAAACACTGCTTTAGTGATGGTGGGGTGGTCTTTGGGTTCAGCTGTAAAACACTGCTTTAGTGATGGTGGGGTCATCTTTGTGTTCAGCTCTAAAACACTGCTTTTGGTTTTGCAGGGATCTGGACGTAGAAACAAAGGGGCTGAAAGTGCGACTAGTGGAGAGGAACAGCGATGGGGAAAGTAAGGTCCCTTTGAGTATCCGAAATGAACAAATAAGACAAACGAGACCTTGCATTATAGCACAGATGTACACTGAAAAATGTTTGTAACATTGTGTCGTGGTGAAAGGAAATATTTTCATGATGACATTGCCTGGAATCGGCACACAATATCTGCTTTTCTTCTGTCCGTCATAAATCTTCTTGAGATGAACGGTGTAATAAATTCTATTGAACTAGAGGCCATTTTCACACATAGTCTGATTGATAGTGTTATGTATGTATGAATTAGAGTTTAGTTATGTGCATGTTTGTGTCTTTTTTATTTGGTTCGGTTTGGTGTCACATTGCCAAATTTCAAGTGAACTAAAAAGTGTCAGTCACGGGTGGACTGTGTGTTCATGTGTTCATGGACGTCTTCATGTGTATTGGACAGAAATGGGCAAAAAGGTCCAAAACAAGGAAATAATCCTTGTGTGTCGCAATCCTTTTGCTTTTGTGTTCTTACTAACACAGAGCAAACAAGGTATGAAAGTAGGACAAACGGGGCTCATTTTTGCTTTTCCTGTTTTCAAAAGTTTTTCTTTTTGTCAGAGTTCCTACCAGGCCACGCCTCCATACCCCTGGACCTCCCACGGAGAGCTCCTATTGGACAACAAGTCCTTTCAGTCAGCACAGGCCCAAGGGTCCCACCCACCGCCACTGTCATCATGGAGGTGAGTGATTCACTCTTGAATGTCTCCTGTCTGTCTACTAAACAAGCCAAATCAAAGAACACAGAAATATGTTAGTCAGGTGTCTATGAGTTTCCCCATGAAATCTCTGCTGGTATGGGCTGTCTGGCACATGCTGTACTTTCACATACAGGAAGAGGCACTTTCAGTACATAAGCATCCTATTCACCTGAGACCCTTCACTTAATTCAGCCAGTTTCACCCTTACCTGGGCCAGGTGAACCACTGTAAACATACTGGCTGATGCTCCAGCACCAGTACCAACACCAGCACCAGGGCCCCGCCCTCACACAATATCTGTGCAGTCTATTTGCTGCCATTGTCACAGTCTCCTCATCACCTCTCATAACTCACATGTGCTGTGCCTCTACATTAGGTTCAGTTAATTTCCTCTGTCAGTGGTAAGAGTTCTGCCTTTGGCTTCTGGTGACGTGGCCAAACTAATTTGCTAACAGTCCAAATAAAACTGCTCCATTTACATTTTAGGCATTTTAGCAGACGCTCTTATCCAGAGCGACTTTCATTTCAGTTTTCATTTCTTTACACACAATCCATTTATACAGCTGGATATTTTTACTGAAGCATTTCAGGTTAAGTACCTTGCTCAAGGGTACAACAGCAGTGAACCTGCAACCTCTGAGTTACAAGCCCAGCTCCCTAACCATTACACTACACTGCCAGCCTTGTTGTGCTAACAGTCCACATCCCCCTGCAGCTGCTGTTCCTGGAGTCGGGTGATGCCCACAAGTGCCAGGGTGACCCTCGGCCCCGCACATCAGACAGCCCCGCCCCGGAGGTGGAGACAGACCATAACTCCAAGTCCGCCGGCAAGATAGTCACACCGACTCGTACTGTTCAGACACAATTCAATTTGGACTGCAAACCAGGTTTGACTCATTCAACATGCGAGAGCAACAATTCATTTGACATTCATTGGAATGTTCAGAGTATAATCCCTGGACAGACTCTTCCTCTTTCTGTTCCTCTGTGCAGGTTCCCCTTTCTGTTCTCCTCACAGGGTGGGGCGAGCAGAAAGCGCTGCGCTCAGAGCGTCTGGCGGAGGCTTCAGTCCCACCACTAGCTGTGAGTTCAGATTGGTCCATCTGTCACTTAAGATTTGTGTTGATTGATCCAGCTAGGGACAGACATCATGAGAAAGATTGACATGGCGCGAATAAAAAAATTTGGGGGGGGTTCAAAGCCCATTCACAGAGTAGAAATGCAGAGTAAACATAGTGGATGTTTAACTTGTTTGCTATTTCTGGGTTTATGTGTCCACAGTGAAGATGCCCTTCTTTAATGGCCTGGACCCTCCGGATGATACCGCCATTAGGCACCTAACTATGAAGGGGCCACCCTTAAAGAGGAAGTCCAACATCATCACTGCCAAGGTCAAGTGTCAGACTCACTACCCTGTCAGTGTCCAATGTACTAGCTCAACATTCATAATCTCAATATTCATGACCTTCTGAATTAAGTGTGAAATATCGATTTTCTTTGCTATTTTCAAGTCTATTTTTCAAGTCTCAACTGTCATAAATCTTGGCTTACATTACATTACATTACAGGCATTTAGCAGATGCTCTTATCCAGAGCGACTTACAGTTTACATTTATTTACAATCCATTTATACAGCTGGATATTTTACTGAAGCAATTCAGGTTAAGTACCTTGCTCAAGGGTACAACGGCAGTGTCCCACCTGGGGATTGAACCTGCAACCTTAACGTTACAAGCCCAGTTCCCTAACCATTATACCACACTGCCGCCTGTCGGCTTACAATAATTACACATAAAATTGCACACATACTGAGGACATTAATGATGTTGCACAATAAATAATCGAGGGGCCCTAGGGTGCAACCGGTAAAAGCACTTGCCCGGAGTGCAGGTTGCCCACTGTGTCCGGGGTTCAATTCCCCGGCTGTGCCAGCCCGGCTCTGGCCGGGAGTCCCATTCAGGGGCGGTGATTGGCTGTCCACCCCAGGGGAAGGGGGGAAGGAAGCGGGCCTGAGCTCGCCGAACGCACAGAAAACTTCTCTGGACATATCGGAATCATGGTCGGCGCTCGGGCAAGTGTCATTTCGAAGGAGGCAGTTCGCTGTCCCTGCCCCCGCCGGTCCCATTGTAGTGGCTGGTCCCATAACTGCAGGCGGCGGGCTTTTTAAAGGGGGATAGTTGGATCAATAGAGGGTAAAATTGGACACCAAATTGGGAGGAAAAACAGGAAAAATCTGAAACAAATTTATTTTAAAAATCTAGGAAAGAAAAATGCTAAAGACATGCCAAGTAGGTTATGTAACCATGTTTAGTTGTGTTTTGTATGCAATTAATATACGCCATTTAGCAGACGCTTTTATCCAAAGCGACTTACAGTAGTGAATGCATACATTTTCAGTATATGTGGTCCCAGTGGGGATTGAACCCACAACCTAAGCGTTGCCAACGCTGTGCTCTACCAACTGAGCCACAGAGAACCACCAATTAACATAAATACAGTGAATGTATTAATGTTTAATAAAATTAATTCAGTGTGATGACTCTGATTAGTTTTTAAATTGAGTGGCTGCTGTGTATTTCCCCCCATCCTGACTGACCTCTTATTTATGAATGCATTATGTATTGATATTGTGCCCTTATTGCTGTACAGCCAATTGTTTTATCGTATTGCTTTTTAATGAATACTGCCTGCAAACCACTTTCCCTCTCTGGGACAATAAATCTTTCTGTGCTACTGCTGTGTAATAAATGCAGGCGGTCTCATGGCTGTGGTGCTGTGGTTAAAGGGTGTCCTCATGTCGTCCTGTCCATCAGGGCCCCATCGCAGCAGGAGGGTCTGCCTGCTCGATCGGCTGCGCTGCACCTGCACACACTGGCCTGCAGGGGGAGTACTCCCCGGGGGGGAATAACTGTGACAGGACCAGCTCCCAGAGGGCCTTGCGGCAGGACCGTGACGAGGCGGCTCGCTCCAGTAACTCTGAGCGTCCCTCCACCGATGACATGGAGTACGAGACGGGCTCCACCGGGGCCCTGGAGACACGCAGTCTCAAGGACCACAAAGGTGCTTCACCTGCATATTACTACTCAATGCATGTTAATGTGCTATTCAAAGTGTCTCACCTGCATATTGCTACGTAATTAATGTTAATGTGCGACAGTATAACGTATTTTTAATTAACATGTGCATTGGAATAGCGGTTCTCGCACAAGCTTCACTGGAAGGCAGGCAGGCAGGCAGTGTGGTATAATGGTTAGGGAGCTGGGCTTGTAACATTAAGGTTGCAGGTTCAATCCCCAGGTGGGACACTACTGTTGTACCCTTGAGCAAGGTACTTAACTTGAATTGCTTCAGTTAATATCCAGCTGTATAAATGGATTGTATGTAAAGAAACGTAAACTGTGTAAGTCGCTCTGGATAAGAGCGTCTGCTAAGTGCCTGTAATGTAATGTAATGTAATGTAATGTAATGAAATGGCAAACAAAAACAAGTTTCAGAACTTCCTGTGCTGTTGCAGTGGGCTTCCTGCGCGGTGGCACCAAGCTGCTGTTCCGCAGGAGAGCGCGGCAGAAGGACCCAAGCCTCAGCCGCTCTCACGAGGACATCTCCGACACGGGCCAAGCCTCCCTGACGCGCAAGAAGTCCGGAAGCTTCTCCCGCCGCCTCATCAAGCGCTTCTCCTTCCACTCCAGGTCCAAGAGTAAGACGGGCACTAACGCCAATGGAGCGCCGGCCACCGCTGATGACTGAGGAGCGGGTGGGCGGGCGTTGCACACAGAGTCCCCCGCACTCTGAAACGCAGGACCCTGAGCCTCAGGCTTGTACCTATGCAGACCGAGGAGTCTGAGATTCTAAGTGATTTTCACAGAGATGCTGGAGGGGCTTTCCCAGAGAGCAGCAGTTACTGCGCATCCAGATCTGATCAAACTCTGTGCCTCTCGCCTGCATGAGACCGTCCAGTTTTATCTACAACAAGCACTGAACAATGCACAATTTGATCTACAACAAGCACTGAGCAATGCACTTTCACTCTGACACAGCGTCGCTTGGGAACAACAGCGCCACCTACAGTTACATACACAGATGTCAATGGGGGGTTGGGGGTGGAGAGCAGCAGGGGAACTATGAACAAAAGAACAAATGTTTTGTTAGTGCAGGAGCCTCCCATTTATGCCGTAACATGTTTAAAGTGTTCAATAAATCAGCCCCTACGTCCAGATGGAGGGTGGACGTGTTATATATGGAACAAAAAAAAAACTACAATTATTTATTTTTTATTTCCTTTTCAGTCCCTCTACTACTACTACCATCACATATTTAGGTATGCCAGCCTTGGATGCAGATGTTGTGATGCTGTTTCTTACTGTCCTCCCAGATCTATGTCACACCACGCTCTCTCCTAATTGGGAGGCCTTACTCATATCTGAGTTCAGGGCCCCATTGTCTGGTGACCCAGTCTACGTAACGTTAAAACTGCTCCAGCTGAGGGTGAGGGTGGCGTGGGTATGACCTCAAATTACCATACAATTCAATAAAAAGACTTGAGAGGCCTGAACCCCATTGTACAGGAGTAATAATGTTCAACTTCAACTACTTTTTGACTTGATTGCTCAAACTTTATTCATGTATGTATTTACAATTTACAAATTAGGTGGCTTTTTGTGGAATAGTCTTATTTTCTCTCTGGTACACAGCAGCACTGTTAATAATGACAATAATTTTGTCTTGAAATGTCATGTAGGTCCTGAATTAAGCTCAAATTTAAGAACATTTCATGTTTCTCAGCTTTTCTTTTAATTCATGTAGCTAAAGCCTTTTAGTTGTCATTGCTAATTCACACTGGTGGTTTGTTTCCTCTAGTTTGATTTATTATTGAAGGAAAATCACAATATATGTACAGTATTTATTTGTGTTTGCGTATTGATTTCGGGGTTTTTTTATCCTCAAAGGGACAGAAGCTACATGTTGGTTATTTTTATGTCTCCCACACCACAGCAAGGAAACAATATTCACTGTCTACACTCCACTCAACTCAATTTACTTTGATTTGTCTTTGTCGCATCCCTGAATCAGCTCATTGCACAGGAGCATTAATGCTGACCCAGGCTCCACACAACCAGTGCTAGATGCTCTTCAGGCACTGAAGGAGAAAATCAAGGGCATGAGAGACGATCAAGTGCCATCATACTCACACTCATACTGGTGGTTCTGTGTGGCTCAGTACGTAGAGCATGGCACTGACAACGCTTAGGTTGTGGGTTCGATTCTCATTGGGGCCACATATACTGAAAATGTATGCATTCAGTACTGTAAGTCGCTTTGGATAAAAGCGTCTGCTAAACGGCATACATTATTATTATTACTATTACCGTGAAATGACCTTAAGACGGCCTTGAGTTTGCTGAGATTTTCAAGATATATAATAAATGTTGGAACAGGAAAATTTTCAGATGATTCAATGAACCAGTGGCAAAAGGAGCCACAGAGAACCACATCAAGAATATGTAAATGTTGGAACAGGAAAATCAGATGATTCAATGCCAGTGGCAAAAGGAGGAATTAGTTTGATAGCCCTGTCGATAAAGGAGTCAAGGAAAATTCCTCATGGTTATTTTTGTAATTGATGAGCTGAGTGGTCCGTAAGTGAACACTTTCAGACACAACATCAGAGGGAGTCTCTCAAAGCACCACATTAAAAAGCAAATTGGGATGCCTCTTTCCCTCACCCAGCGGACCCATCCCAGGGAGTTCTTGTTATACTCTTGATGTTAAATTCAGCATGAGCCACATGTTAAATTTGATGTAAGCCACATGTTTAAACCTCTCCACAACACCTTGCCAGAGGTTGCCATTTTTAAAAGCGTTGGGAGGGGGAGGTAAAATTGCAGTTCATTGAAGAACTAAGTAAAAGAGGGTCCTTGATGGACAAGAAATCTCAGGAGGGGGAGGAAAGATTCTGTGCAGAGGGAGATTTCAGTGGAAGCTACACACCCAAGCCCTGGCTCAGCAGATGGATATGTGGAGGAAGATCCAGGAAACATACATTTTATTGTATCAGCAACTTATGGTCTTTATACCACAATCGTTCCCCCAGCCACTGACACCTCATGCATATGAGCATAACGATGGACCATACAGCCTAAAGACACTGGACTCCTGGACACTTGAGCACGCTCCTCTCCACATTCTCCATAGCTTGAGCATCCTGAGGCCAAACCTCTCTGGATCTAAGCTCATATGTCCCTTCAACATCAGTGTTTAAATCCTGTGTCATCATGTCATCTTTGGCTTCAGGAACACTTGACATATGGCTGAGACCCAATCAATTATTAACAAATTGTTGTTACGAGTTATCGGAAAGCTTAATTTCAGGGATGCAATGAAAACACTGCATGAGATACAGCACAGGAGCAGACAAATGTATGATTTTATGACATACAAAATATGTTTCTGGGCTTGTTGGTGTCATTGACTATTCAATGCGGCAACTGCATGGTGTGTGATATGACAGAAAACGGTGGTATATTTAAATATCAGCAAAACATTTTCAACATAAAGGCAAGTTACTCACATACCCTCTGTAGCATACACATGTAAAATACAATTCCTAAATTTGGTCTGCGTACTAAATGATTAATATAAAAATGATGCAGTTACAACTAAACTTTCATCAATATATTTCACAGAAACTAAACAAGCACTGTTCCAAATCAATGCTTCCCATATTTTAATACATTCATTCAAGCAACTTGACCCTGTGTAAAAAATATATGTAAACCATATAAAAAGGCTTTCTCTTTCTGTTCATCCATCTATCCATCCCTTCATCCAGCTGATGATATCATTAAAGCCTTACTACTGCATGGCTATTAAGCTACAATACTTTGGATACTTGTAATGTATAACATAATACTGCAAGACAAGTGTAATAATTATAATACAATTATTATGAAAAAAACAAATATTCTCCATACTGCCATTTCTAAGTCTTTAAAATTCGGAAGCCAACTGAAGTTGTTTTTAGAAATCAAACACTTATTACTCTGTAAATTGTTATTTGTATTATTAAGTTAACGTTACCATATACTATTGGAAATCCGATACTGCCTCCCTAAAAAATGTGTCCACGTTACTGGCAGAAGCCCTAAACTAATAGTATTAGCAGCAAGTACGTAGAGACGCGACGGACAAGCTTGATTATAATGTTAGTTTATTGTGGAACGTCATTAAACATTTCATACATGATGCCATGACCTCATACAATTAACGATCTGAGACTCGTTGCCAGTAGTTACGTGAGTGGGCGCGCGTAGCATGAGCACGCGAAGGAAATGTTTAATTCGTTTTTTTCACCTTGGGCGCCAGGATGCTAGGTCGTTAGCTAGGTACTCTTTTGTCGGCACACCGTTAAGCTTAACACTTTTACAATAAATAGTTGCCTGTTTCTTAAAGCAAGTGAGGTCGTATCGGAATTATATCGAACAAATCATTATTTGCAGCCGTTTTCCGCGAGCTATTTAAAATATTTGAATCGGGCTCCTCGGGTTCCCCAGACAACATAAGCTAGCTAACGTTAGCTGTGAGAAGGTGCTATTCATTAGCTAGCTAGACAGACTTTATAGAGCTACCTAGTTTCTCAGAACATATTTTGTTTACAGCACGCTACGTTTGATGCTTTACTAATTTCATATTAATATGAATTTCATATGAACCTTGCAGTTAATACCGTTAGTCAGTGGTTAGCCACGGTGGCGCCCTTCGTTGTAACGTAAACAAAATAGCCAACAATCTACATCTAACGTCTTATAACTGCCTGTGTTCAGTGACAAATCGTGCATTTCCCCCATACTACAGGTTGACAGAAGGAAGCTGTATGAGGAAATGACAGGAAGAGGCATGGCACTCACAGCACGGGGAGTGGACAGCAAAGGACCAAAAATAAAAGTGGCAAAAGAGGTCAGGAAACTTAGATTTGATTTATGAAGGGTTTCCGCGAGTCCTTAAAAAGTATAAAATCCAATCATCTGCATTTTAGGCCTTAAAAATTGATTGGATTACGAAGTTACTATAATGTTGCGTTAACTTCAGTCTCGCTTTTAAATGTCTTTAGGAAAAATGCCCGGGAGGCAAAGTTTGTATTAGTAGTACGGTCTATATTGGTTCCATATTGTAGTTTTCCCCTCAACAATTCGTATGGAGGCGCCGCTGTAACAAAACTACACAACGAAACCAACATGGAACCAATAACCACTAATGCAAACTTTGCTGCCTGGTCAGAATTGACCCAGCTAACGTGTCGCAATGTGGTGCGTGGGCTAACGTCTTATTAAAACCTTTTGTTATTTCTGTTACTTCCATCTACTATGGGGACTGGGGAAGTGCAAGTTTAAGGAGACCTTGTTGTAGAACTCTACTTCTCCGTGGCTCAGTTGGTAGAGCATAGCGTTGGCAACGCTTAGGTTGTGGGTTCAATCCCCACTGGGACCACATATACTGAAAATGTATGCATTCACTACTGTAAGTCGCTTTGGATAAAAAGCGTCTGCTAAATGGCATATATTAGAACCGCGCGTTTAGTGCTTGGTTGAAGCCAGTTGGAACGAAACGAATTTGAAGGCCGCTGCACCTTGTGCAATAAAACGCTAAAATTAGGAGCTTTCGGTATAAAGGCATTAGAGTTGCATGGGAAGTCAGAAAAACATAAAGCCGCCGTAAAAAGCCACCAGCAAACGCTGCCATCTCCCAATATTGTTCCGTATTGGCCCGGGAACATCACCAAACAGTGCATCGTCTGCACTAACGTCACCTGCTGCTGCGCCAACTCCCGCCGACCTCCGGACAACGTTTGGGTCTACGCCAACATTAAAAGCGGAGGCGCTGTGGACTTTACACATGGTAGCTAAACACCAGTCATATAAAAGGCGATGATGACATAGGTGAGCTGTTTCAGACCATGTTCCCTGATTATGACATCGCCAAAACTTTCAAGTGTGTAAAAGAGAAGACGTCTTACATTACGCGATTTGGATTGGGATAATTCATTAAGAGAGACCTCACCTCAACAGGGCCCGTTCGCACTGATGGACGAAAGTACAAATCAAAAGCGGCCAAGGGAGATGAGCTCAGAAGAATGTAGCTCTTCTGTCCAAACACACACACACACACACACACACACACATACACATACTCTCACATACACACAGTTCTGTGTACTGTCATGTTCAGCCATTGTTCTTGTATATGTTGAATGTGAATAAATTAATTTACTTTGTAAGTAATTCTGGGACTTATTTTCATTAATACCGATTTTCCTTCATAGGCTTTATACTTTTCTGCCAGTATGGCTGTGAAATAGGTATTACATTGCATTCAAAGTGGATGGTCTTAAAAAGTCTTCAATTTAACTTGTTGGAAACCTGCAGAAACCCTGTTCATGATATGCATCTTTAAAACCCTTCGTCATAAATTTGAAACACGGTAACAGTTAAGTTTATGATCTTATGGACAACCACCACAGCTCCTTGGTGTGTTGGTGTGACAAGTAGGATAATACCCCCCTCCTCCTGACATCACAGGACTAAAGTTATAGTTAAAAATGTAACTGTAGGTTTGAGGTACCTTTTAAACACACGTTTTATACATGTTGTCATGTTTACATGTTTTATACAGTATTTCAAAGGCAACACAGCTGTCAGCTGTGTTCTTTTCCAGTCATTGTGGTCATTGAGTGCTTTGAATATTGCCTTCTGAGATTGGTACAAGGAGCATATTTTTGTGGCATCTGTTGGACAGGTTGAGCAAGTGCCCATGTATTGTGAAAATTCTCCCATGAAAAAGAAACGACCCCCGCGTGATAAATCGGCAGCTTCAAAGTGCTCAGATGTTTTTGAGGCAGCTGTGACAGGTACGTTCATAGTATTAATATGAAATTATGCAAATTTTGTCAAACTTATCAATATGCTTACGCATAGTAAAACTTATATCCTCACCTGCCATTCCACTGAGAGTTTATGGCATCCCTTTGTAAAACATTCCACGTAGATTGTAATTCTGCATGTCTGGTTGTATATGTAGTCTTTTTTGAGGCACAGTGAAAATTAAGCCGGTGTTGGAAATGTTTAAGGATTCCTGAGTATTCATATTTTTTCTCTCTCTTGTACAGATGCTAATAGAGAGGTTGATATGTTATTTTCAAAGTATGCAGAGGTCATGAGGTAGGTGTAGCCTATTAAAATATTTTTCTTATTGTTTTTCAGCATATAATGTCAGTTAGCCTAGTCATTTTTAATGTATCAAATTCGATTGCACAGTGTTATGACACTCCTTATTAATATGCAGCTTTGTCTTTGATGTTTCTCATTGTTAAAACAATTCAAATATTTAAAATAATTATATTTTGATGTGACATTGATGCAAGTGAAATCTGTATGCAGATATATTGGGGAGTATACTGCGAATCACGTGCTTTCCTGCAGATGTTTTAAATAAACCCGAACCCGAAGTTGTAAGATGTTAGAAATAGTTTTCACCCAGGTGGGTACCACACGTTGGTGGTGGTGCAGGTATGTCATCCACCCCCAATCTCTGTAAAGCACTTTTGAGATCCGTAATGATAAAAGATGGTATATACAGTAAGTGCAATCCATTATTGCTGTTATGGTATCCCATCATGCCTTTCCTGCAGTGAGAGGGCATCAGTGGACGGGTCACAGGCCAGAGAGCTGGAGGACATAGTGAGAGAAGTGAGGAACCTGGAGTCCCATCTGATGGAGAGGAAGGAGCAGCTGAGGCACTCTCTGGCCATTATTTCTGACAAACTGCAGGGATAGACCCTCCTGTCCTCTCGCTCCCCCACCCCACACAAGCAGTAATAGACCCTTTTGTATTCTCCACTACCCCACACAAGCAAAGAGCGCACCACATGGGATCTTAAAGGTGCATTTACTTTAACATTAACATGAAGGTGTCTGCTGCTCTAAAGCAGTTTAAAGGGCAGAGTTATATGAAATTGGTAACAGCATACAAACTCATCCTCATGTTCTTTGTGTCTGTTTGCCCAGCGTATCAGTCGGGCTCACACTATACGTACTATGTAGATGGAATGTTTTTGCTTATTGTTGAGCTTAATGTTGATTTTGAATGCATCCATTCCTTTTTGTAACTTCACAGTACATTGTTCAAGTGCATTGTTTTCTGAAATTAAACGTGTCTTTGACATGAACTTGAGAGGTTTTGAAATGCATATTACAAAACGGTAACACCAGTTTAAAACCATTCATAATTTCAGTGTTCCCTCTTCTCAAGAGGAGTATAACATCCCCCGTAGGCTGCAACGGTGTCTTTTAGTCTGGTCTACTCTTTAGTCCCCCTAAAAGGGTTCATTATTCCAGACTGGCTGCAGTTTCCCCTGACATATTTAAGTTGTAATCAATAATTTATAATCTGATTTAGCCATATTTATATGACATGACTTTTAGTTATCACTAGAGCATGCAGAATTCCTTGGTTCTCTCATTAACCTGCAGTTATGTCCTCCAACACCAAGAGGTTGGCAGACGACTGTCTGAAGCTACTTGTTAAGCAATCAACATATTACAATCTCAAATATTCATTGTTCAATTATCACAAATGAGGTTAGATTTGTATTGCAGTAGGCTAGTCTGCAGGTGGAGGGACACACACACACACACATACTTAAGCATGCTGATTGATTTGTAAGTACTGCCTTCAAATGTAAAAGCATGTCTGTTGACCTTTCTTTAGGATGTATAATGCCTGTTCTGGAGCATTAATGTCAATAATTCGGGAATTGTCTGCCCGCAAATTGCTTGCGAGAGCTAAGATGAGGGCAATGCGTGTAAAATGAACAGAATTAGGCGACAAGCCTCGCAGAATGTCATTGTATCTTGTAAGGCCCTAATTATCTATTTATTACGCATGGTATATTGTGAAGGTAATAATTTCAGCTTCTTGCTTTCATTTGAAGTGATTTAACAGGGCAGGATGTGGAATCGATTTAAATGTGACCAACTCACAAAAACAAATGAGCATAAAATCTATTTTCACTTATTTTTTAATACTGCTTATCTGACATGGTTGCACATTTAGATCTGTGAAGGGTTACAGAATCAAAGACTTGTTTGTGTGTGAATGGTTTATATACACACACATATATTTTAATTCAATTAATTTGATAAAAATTTGACTGCTTCTCTTCAGCAAAGGCATTTTTTTATTGTTGATCAAAATGAATGTACAAGAACATACACGCAAACAGGAACAGATGATTGTTCTGAGTCATAACCAAGCAATTAATTGAATTTATACACAAATTATACAAATGATGAAATCAGTAGAAAATAGAAAAGTTTAAGAACAAGTTGTACTGCAGTATTTAAAGCAAGAAAACATAATGTGTCACAAAGTCCTGCAAATGCTGGCGATGATTGGCATGTTAAACCGGAATAAGTAGGTTTTTCATTATACAAGACACCTGCACACACATATTTACATAAATTATAAAAATTTCTCTTAAAAATTAAAAACATGTTCTGACAACAATCAATGTTGCAAAGATATAAATGGTAACCTTAAAATGGCAATTTGAAAAGGCTCCTTAAGACATAAGTCATTGTTAAAAGTGAGTGCTGATGGAATGCCTCTGTTATGTGTGTATATTCTCTGGCACTGTAGTGTTGGCTTATTGCAGTGGTGTTTCTGCCCTGGGTAACTTATGCAGTGGTGTTGAACGCCCCATGGAACCCGTATGGTATGTTTACCGGCACCTCAGCTCTGCCCAACTCCTCAAATGTCTTGGCATCCAGGACTAGAAGGAAGGTTCCATTTTCCTGGGAAAAAATATATAATACAGCGATGAGCTTGGGTCATCATCAGATGCCCTTAAAAAAAAAAAATCTCCCCATTTTCTCCCAATTTAGTAACCAATTACACCCTCTCTTTTCATGTCAATCCCCCCCCCCCTCGTATTGTGAATTTGCTGCCGTAGCCCTGAGACCGGCAGTGACAAAGGCGATGTATCGCCTCCTCCCAGCCGTCACTCGCCAAGCCGTCGACTGTAACTCTGGTACACAGAGCCACTCCTATACATAGCGAACTAAAGTCGGCTTCCTCCCGCTCCCTGGGGCAGACAGCCAATTGCCGCCCCCTAGTGGCACTTCCAGCCAGAGCCGATACTGTTGCGGCCGGTGGAGTCGAACCCGGTCGCAGTGGCCAACGTCGAACGTTGTAACTGCTAGACCACCCGGGAGACCTCAGATGCCCTTTATTATAATTAACCACTGACTGGAATGTGATTCTAATTGTGGTCTTTAGCTCTCTCTTTAGCTGTTGAAATTTCTCAGTTCTTCATTATGTGTGTGAAGTGTTAATTTATAAATAATTATGGAATCCATTACAACTTTCATAGTGAATAAAAACAGCCGGTATTCTGACAATGTTCAAGCAGTGGATAAAGACAATATATGCTGTGAACCAGAACAGAAGTAATTTACCTGTTCATTTATCAGCTTGATGTTGTTAGTACAGACAATAAAACTGCTAATAAACGCTGAACTGTGTTTAAAAAAGTGGCCCTGTTAAATGTTTTAGTGGGCTTCAAAGTTATGAGTTTGAGAATGACAGTAACTGGCCATCATTACATCCAGACTTTAACCTAAGGCGTGGAGGCTGTGGTGACTGTTAGCACATTTACACTCCCAGATTTACACCACAGCTTACTAAGACCAGTTCTGAAACTTTCATGTGAAAGTGTTTTGTGGTTTGTGGTTCAGTGGTGCTCAGGTGTGTGTACGTGTGTTAGATAGGCCTTGTTGTGGTTCGTTGGTGTGTAGGCGTTTTAGACAGGCCTATATGTAGTTCAGTGGTGTGTATTTGTGTTAAACAGGCCTGTCTGTTCAGTTGTGTGTATTTCTGTGGTTTGTGTTATCTCTTTAGTTCTTACCACTGTGGGAGTGATGACTACAGACAGAATGGCCCCATCGTCCTCTTCCACACCATCAGGCGACGGGACAAAGACTGGTTCCGATGGGTAGAGCCCTTCACTTTGCCACACCTGGCACCAGAGAGAGAATGGGCTGTCAGCACTGCACTGATTCCCTTTATATCGCCATTACACATAGGATAGAAACTAATTGTGTCTTTGTGTGAGTGGAAGGTTAGCGGGATGCATGAGAAGTCCATTTATGTGTGAGAGGTGTATTGTCCTCAGTAGAAGGTTAGCAGGATGCGTGACAGCTGTATTTTTGTGAGTGGAAGGATAGCAAGGGACATCAACAGGAGCCAGACCTTCATCGTTTTGTCCAGCAGGTCCATCTTGATCAGGGAGTCGCCCACCAGGTGCCTGAAACCGCAGCCGTAAAAGTAGCGGTATGGCCGGGTGTTGTACGCGGCATAATTGATCTGCGGAAACTCCAGCCCGCCGTACTCATTGAGGTCCTCACCGTGGAGATCTTCATGGACACAGTACACCTGCAGACAGACTCGTTATACCACTGCACAATACTGTTTAGTGTTACGATGTTCCAATTTCAACGAGGGGGCTGCTAACTTCTGCATTTCAGCTTGCTCTGGAGTTTGTGACCTCCCTAATGTTTATTTTTAACATCGAGGTGAAAATGGGACTTCTGCACAACACTCTCACCATTGTGACTGGATAAAGAACTGTGAGAAATGAGTACCCAGGACATGGGCATGAAAAACGAGACTTACAAAAGTCAAGGCAAGAATGACATAGACCTGAGTTACTCAAATCTGGCCCACAAATCCATATTCGGTACTGGTTTTCTTTTCACTCAGTCATCCATACACAAACACACTCACAATCCCTTACCCACGCCTACACCCACACACAGTCCCACACACACACTCTCACCCGCCCGCTCACCCCCAGCATACCTTGTCCTTGGCAACGCAGATTGCGGTGGCAGGGCTGTTGCTGCGAGTGTTAAGATTTTGGTCTTTTGGCGTGTCAGTGTCTACATTGAGGGGCAGGACGAATCGACGGGGTAAGACTCTGCACAAGGTGTTGTACACCTGAAACGGCAACACAAACCCTCAACCTCTACTAGAGTCTCACAATCAATCAATCAATCCAGTTTATTTATATAGCACAGTTTCGTACAAATAAATGCAATTCAAAGTGCTTTACAACAATAAACAAGAACAATGCAGTAAAATAACAGACAATGAATTAAAAATATTTATAGAGACAACGAAAGAGGTAAAAAAAAAAAAATGTAGAATAAATAAAACAAAATAAAATTCAATCAATAAGTAATGGTAGTGGAATAGAGTTAAAAGTACGACTTGGACCCGGTAAGTGTCCCTTATTATCAATTTAAGATAAATAAAACTGTCTGGTCTTGAATAAAAATGCAATACAAATGTAATTGTAACTGTTTCAGTCAAAGGCCCGTGAAAAGAGCAGAGTTTTCAGTCCAGATTTAAATGACGTAAGAGTAGAAGCATGTCTAAGGTCATAAGGTAGTTGGTTCCAGCTATGGATAGCGTAAAAACTAAAGGCTGCCTTGCCATTTTTTGTTTTGACCTTAGGTACAATGAGCTGATCCGAACCCAGAGATCTAAGATCACAGCCCATCACCACAAGTTTGGTCAGAATCATGATTGCACATCTGTGCATACATTTGTAAATATGTGCATTTGACAGTGTGTGTGTGAGAGTGATGGTGTGAGTGCGTGCGTGTATGTGACAAGAGTGTATGCATATGTGTGCGTGTGTGTGTGTTTACCCTCATCCAGGGCCTCCCCTGATTGGCGCAGGTTCTGGATATTGTAGTTGTTGATGGCCTTGCCGTCATCAGCGAAGCACATGTCCAATACCAGGAAACCGTCCTCCTCAAAGGCGTTGATTTGGTGGAAGGTGGACAGGGGCCGGGCGTAGTACTTAACCTCGCTCAGCTGCAACACAACAGGGGCAAACAGTCATTCACCAAAACTTTATTAACCTGGTAGCTCTGCCTCATCTAATAGTAACACGGAATCAGCACTGTGCTGTTGACCACTGACAGGCGCGGGGTTTACCAGTATTCTGCACTCCGTGTGCACACAGCTTTCTAGTAGTTGTACTATTATCCTGAATTTCAAATCGGATGAACAGGTGACATCTGGGAGTAAAGGTAAAGTCTATTATTAAGCCGTCACTCATTCCTGCTCGAAAGATATAAGTACCTTTCCTAAATGTGCGCACTTAACCAGACCGGCAAAGATGTTGGAAGCAGTGTGTGCTGTGCACATTGAATATTTGTGTGATGCACATGGTACGAGGTGTGAGACCGTGAAGAGAGAGCTGTCGCGTAACCCTGGTGCAGAGTGACTGGAATGCCAGGCCGTACCTTGCCCGTGTGCTTGTTGATCAGGTGGAAGATGGTGTCCTGTTTGGGGTCCCAGTACACTCCTTTGCTTATATCTTTCCCCGTCAGTGTACCCGATATGATTTTCAATAGGTTCATTTTAATGGGCTGTTCGATGAACACCACATAGTTCTCCGACATAGCTGAAGCAACAGTCAGAAAAGGACACATAGCTCAAATGTCAACAGTCGCACTCCTATGACTCCAATGGCTACTCAGTTCAACTAAATACAAATTTTTAACGTCTTGTCCAATCACCAATTAAGCATTGGGTTTGTAGAATACATTTTGAATAGTAAAGTAACACTTTAAATACGAAATGTACAATGAGTTTTCTTTCTGTAGTTGCCAATGTGTATGGAAACGCATTTCAAAATATCAAGAAATATTGATATATTGAAATACTTTTTGTGTTGATTTACATTATATCCTGCACCATAGGGATACAATGAAACACCTGGAAGTTGCTATATTTAGCACAGTTTTGAATACTGTCTATACACATGCTGACATATGCATTCTTTATGGACGCGTCATGCTTATGAATCTGCGGCTCACCGAAGCTGTGGTAGTAGGAGGGTTTCCCTTTCTCCACCGGTGGGATGCTGCAGATCACTTTGGCCCCCTGTAGGGTATCCTCTGTGCTGGCCTTCTCCGGGGGAACACAGATGATGTTGTAAAATGCTCCTGAAACGAAATGGACACAGTGTTGTGCAAGGGCAAAGATACATGGGCTTTCTGTTGGCCAGATACATGGCCAGACACGTTGTCCAGACTTATGCTTTCTTTAATGGGTGGAATCCCAGTAAGATTGTTGTGGGTATGAAATTTGCCAAAATTATTTTTTTCATTTTTTTTTCATATTTGATGTGGAACATTTATTAAGTGCTTTTTGTTGTAACTCAATTCAGTCTGCCACACACATTACGGTAATACACACATTAGTGTGTATTACACTGATAACCTGTTTCAGTGTAATACACACACTAATGTAGATAACCTACAGACCTTTGGCGGTGTAGGAGTTGCCCATGTTGTACGTGGTGCCATCAGGGTCATTGTGTGGGTGGGCTGTTGCTCCATTGACCGCAATGAACTTGGTCCAGTCCACCTGTTGAACACAGACATCACTCAATGCATGGACAATCTACACAATTTAAAAGAACAGACATTTGGAAAGGCAGGTGGCTGAATGCTTCAAGGGCAGATACAGTATTAACAAAATATAACAAATACATACAGTTAAAACAGACCCCACCCTTAAAACCAAATTTCTTTCCCAAATATTGGTAATCGTACCAGAGAGCTCAGTAAATACGAGTGAAGGAGAGTTCAGGTGTAATGAACCCCTGCACATAGTGTGGGTCTGACTAATACTGAACTACACCAGCAGAGGAAAGGGGATAAAAGCCTGACTGTTACTGGGTGGGGGCCGGGGGGTACCTTTTCCTTAGTCTCCAGGGTTTCAGGGTCCACTCTGTGCATGAAGTTGGTCTCTGTGCTGACGTAGTAGTCTCCCTTGTACTTGACAAAGCTGACGTTGGCATTGTCTGTTGCTTCTGCAGAAGGCACAGTTCACAGGGAGTTGACGCACTGAACACAGGTAGTTGACGCACTGAACACAGGGAGTTGATGCACTGATCTTCACACTAAACATTCCATGAGTCTTTACTACCCTACTTTTTTTACTAATAGTCCCGGTAAGCTATTCTATGCACTAATAATGATGTGGAATAAAACGTGGGCGTCAAAATGCTAAATGTAACTAATTTCCAACTGTGTCAACTCAATTTGCTTATAAGGAGGGAGAGCAATGTTTTAGTGAATTTTAATGTAAAAATTTAAATGTAAAAATTTGCCAAGCTCATTTTCAGTGATCACGCCCAGAATACCACAGCATTGCTTATGCAGAACCTCACACCCACATTAATTCTCACCTTACTGGCAAAATAAAGGTTGACAAAGGCTTTATTATGCAATAACACTCCTTATGGTTCATTTGCAGCTTAATCTCTTACTCAGTAAAGTATTTCCACAGGCAATGTGCTCCATAAAATGCTGTCATGGATTCACATGAATGACAGTTCTGTGCTGTCAGACAAACCTCTTAGAGACAGTGAAGACACAGCTAGTACTAGAAGGCCATTTTGATTTTTTTAATGTGCTGTATGGCTGATTGTAAATCATTGACTCGTGTAAAAATTATTCCTTCCTTCAGCATGGGAAATGTATCCTCATCTCAGGTCTGGAACCCCCTCACTCACACATTCAAAAAAGCAGTGGATCCATGAGACCCAAGCTTGGGCATCCAGCACTGTTTATGAGGAGGGCTGTCACTTACGCAGCCTTTCGAAACGGGACAGGAATCGCTGGAAGACGTTCTTGCAGGGGTCGGGCACAGACAAGGTGCCAAACTCGCACATCACGATACGGTTATGTTCGCTGTTGGTCTGGTACGAGGTGCTTTGCAGGAAGCGGCTCTTGTAGGTCACCTCACCGCCCTGGATCTTGAACTGGTGCATGAGCGCCATCCCGTCAAACCAGTGGTTATAGCTGGAGAATGAAAACAACTTAGAGTCCCTGGGGATGCTGGATATCACATTGGTGCTTAGTGAGATTCTTGTGCCCTCTTCAACTTAACCAATAGTAAAAGTCTACAGCAGATGGGCTGAGTGGATTGGTCTCATCATCAACTTTCTTATTTTCACGTTTATAAATACAGGTCTACACAAGCAGCATGCTCGGTTACCCATGGCTACCTGGGGTTAATGGTTATACATCTGGTATACTGATGTACTATATCACCAGTGGGCGCTACTCCAGGTTTATTCTCGTACACTGGAGGACGACTGACAGGACGGAAGGGTTGTCCACTCCCTGCTTTCATTAAACACCCCCGTTTGTGTCGCTCTGTTCACTCTCAGGTTTATTCTCACCTCTTGTTGCCGAACTCGAACTTGCCAGGCCCATTGCGCAGGAAGTTGCCGCTGATCCAGGCCGGGATGTGGCCTCGGACGCTAGTGCCGATGGATTCGGGCGTCTCGTCCACCGAGCGCACCAGCTTCTCTATGCAGGGCAGGCCGTGCACGTCCGTGAAGTGGTGGTCCTTCTTCACGTGGCCCTTCTTCAGGTGGCCCTTCCCACCTGCAGGAAACAAATTGCTATTTACACCACAGCCCATAACCTGTACCTCACACAGGAACACTGGGTTACCAAATAATGCTGTAACTCATACAGGAACATTAAATACAGGTAACTGCCGATACAAAGGAAGCGCTTGAGTAAATGAAGGGTTCTGGCAGCTCTGTTATGGTGTTGGCTGCACTTTTGTAGCATGGTTTAGGTCAAATTAGCCCCATGGAGGGCAAGAAAAACACCAATAAATACAAAGAGTGATCATCTTCATCCTATAGCGAAGCATTTCTATCCTGATTGGAGTGCTATGGCCATCTCAGTCGCCAAATCTCAACCCAATTGAACACTTATGGGAGATTCTGGAGCGGAGCCTGAGGCAGTGTTTTCCAACCACCGTCAATACAGCACCAAATGATGGAATTTCGTATGTAAGAATGGTGTTGCATACCTCAATAGAGTTCCAGACATGTATAATCTATGCCGAGGCACACTGAAGCTATTCTGGTGGATTGTGGTGGCCCGACGCTCTATTAAGACACTCTATGTTGGTGTTCCCTTTGTTTTGGCAGTGTTGGCAGTTGCCTGTACATTTAGCAGACAATCTCATTCATAGCAACATACACAAATAACACACAGTACCTTCAATAGTTTAATAAGAGCAACAGTAAGTACAGAAAATAACAGTTCTTACAGTAACAGTGCAAACAAGGAGTGCTAGAATCAACTGGACTCTTTACCAACTGTTCTAATAAATATTATAATCACTACCTGTGATTATAACCTTATGAGGAAAGGCTGGTTCACTGCACAGAGTGGAAGAGCTGTACGTTTATGCCCAAGGACACGAACGCACACGTAACGCGTTCTCACTGCTCTGCTGGAGCTAAGAATGCATGGAGCTATGCACTGCAATTCACAGCTAAAATCACAGTATGGGGAGCCTATTTTTCTTCTAAAATCGGGAAGGCATCTGTTTGTGGCAGCGTAGTGTAATGGTTAGGGAGCTGGGCTTGTAACTCAGAGGTTGCAGGTTCAATTCCCAGGTGGGGCACTGCTGTTGTACCCTTGAGCAAGGTACTTAAATGGAATTTCCAGTAAAATATCCAACTGTATAAATGGATTGTATGTAAAGAAATGTAAAACTGTGTAAGTCGCTCTGGATAAGAGCGTCTGCTAAATGCCTGAAATGAAATGAAATATAATGTAAAATGTTTTAGCATTACTCTAAAGCTACATCTCTCTTAAAATGTTTGTTTCAGATTTAGTTTCTCCCAATTCAGTAGTAAATTATACCCTCTATTTATTTTGATTCGCCCTCTCCCACAAACTTCACTGCCCGTCCTCCGGGTCAAGCCAATTCCCTGAGGCCAGCGATGATCTGCCTCCTCCGAGACAGAACTCGCCCACCTACTTCTGGAGACACTCTTTGTGGCGAGTTCATGCCGGCTCAACCTCCCCCCGGGGCTAAATCTCAAGCACAAACATCCAGTTCCCCATTTTTAAGCACTGGGGTATCTTGTAGGAAAAGTGGTGTGAGCAGTGGAACTTTCTCACCTTTTTTTAACTAATGCAGAATGAGAATTTTGAAGGAGCATTTTGCCTTTGAGATATCATTGTGTGCAAAGACACTAAAGGCATAGTTCAATGAGCTTAAAAAGTCTTCTTGTCGAAACAGCTAATTCCAGAGCACTCACCTCAGAACATACATTTATTTATATTCTATCTAGGTCTGTATATTGTAGAACCCATTCATAACAAAACAGACACATTACAACTTACAACGTGTACCTCTATGCATTCAAGACATTCATGCATTCACACAAGAGAAAGTGAAGTGAAGTTTCCCCCTCTGTGCAAAGCGCTTGGACATCCTGACATAAAAGATGCTATATTAAGGCTAATTCATGATAATAACCATTATTATTATCATCTTTTTCATTATTCATGCAGTGCATATGATCCTAACAAAGCTAAATATAACCCATGGCCAATTGTGGAGTTGTTAAGAACATTTCCTTTCAACCGGTGTAAATCCACAGCATGATTTCCACAGTCCTATGAAATCCCAGCACGTGAACACAAAATTTCTCAAATATGACCAAGAGGAGCGAATCACACAATGTCATTAGGTGGATAATTAATTCAATAAAACATTACAAACACATGGCTGAATCGCACACAATTGACATGTCTTTTTACCACACATAATTGTGTGAATTACACACGTCCGCAGCTGTGCTAAGAACTGATGCCTGTGGATAGCTAGACGCTGCAGTGTGCGTGAGAAGAAGAAGAAGACGGGACCCTGGCAGAACCAAAGCGTAACCCTGGACAGTGTCTTACCTGAAGCTTTCGATTTGACAGAAGACATGGAGATCAGAGGGTAGGATGCCGGCACCAACAGAGACTCTTCTATCAGAGAGGTGGGTGTGTGCGAGCGCAGAGACCGTTGTTGCTGTACCCTTCTATGAGCTGGAACCAGAGCTTTTATAGAGCCCAAGCCAGCCCCCCCAACTTGTGTCACATGTTGCTTATGCAATCCATTTACAGAATACAACTCTCCTTTGAGCATCGCTGTTAGGCTAACTGTGCCAGATCTCACTTTTTTATTGCTCCACTGGCACAGAACCACCACCACTTCTGGACCCGGTACTAACTCAGAGGTCTCCAATCTTATACGAGAATGGCCGGTATGGGTGCAGGTGTTTGTTCTGGCCCAGCACTAATATGCCTGATTCAACTAATGGTGTTCAATCCAGATGTTGATTAGTTAGTTGATTAGATTAGTTAGTTAGAACAAAAGCCTATACATCCACACCAGTCCTTCTCGGATAGGAGTGGGCACCCCTGCTCTAACCAAATCAAAATATTCATTCAACCCATACAGCTGTCACAAAGCCTAAAAAATGGATGTTTCCCATTTTGTAATTGGCCATGCTACTAAGTTTGAACTCTTGAATGAAACACTTCTTGAAGCATTATTCACATTCACAACAGTGGACTCTATGGAATAACAGCAAGGCATGCTGACTGTCTAAACAAAAATAAAAAAACTTTTTCAATGTAACTACAAAATGGGACTAAGAATTATTATCATATTAGAGAACATATTATTAAGATTTGTTGATGCAATCAATGTATTTAGACAGTGATAATATATTTGAAAAGGGGGAAAACATTGCAGAATGATCCAGACACTCTCAGTGGCATATGCAGGCAGATATAATTGTGACAACTTATCATGACAGGACACTGTAAAAACATTAACCATCTATAAAGTTAATATTTTGGGGTGTTTTTATCCCTGATCTATTTTTATCCACGTTTGGAATGCCAAATTGTATTCATAAACCTGTCCAATCACTGAAACATCCTCAAATTGCAGTTCATGAACCTTCAACTCCAGCTACCCTTCTGCTACCCCAACACCTGGCCTTGAACTGGTGGTTACGTGGTTATAGTCACTCAGTACTGCTATGCCGTGAAACTGGGTCTCAGATGGGTGGCACGGGGAGTGTACCTGTGGATGTTGTAAATCTACCGGTGTTTGTTAAACCTGTGGATGCTATAAATCTACCTGTGTATCTTACAGCTACAGTGCCGTGAAAAAGTATTTGCCCCCTTCCTGATTTCCTCTATTTTTGCATATTTGTCACACTGAATGGTTTCAGATCTTCATACAAAATGTAATGTAAGACAAGGAGAACCCGAGTAAACACAATAAATACAGTTTTTAAATGATCATTTCATTTATTGAAGGAAAAAGGTTATCCAACACCAACTGGCCCTGTGTGAAAAAGTAATTGCCCCTGTAAGATATTGAACTGTAAGCAGATGGGTAAATCATATCACAATCACAAGGGATCTGTGCAGCCAAATATTTAGACTTGATAAACAATACAATAGACTGTTTCCTGATGAGAGATGAGAAAAAAGGTTGTTGAGATATATCAGTCTGTAAAGGGTTACAAAGCCATTTCTAAGGCTCTGGGACTCCAGCCATTATCTCCAAATGGAGAAAACTTGGAACAGTGGTGAATCTTCCCAGGAGTGGCCGGCCTACCAAAATTCCTCCAAGGGCGCAGCAACGACTCATCAAGGAAGTCACAAAAATCCCAGGACAACATCTAAAGAACTGCAGGCCTCTCTACTCTGTCTAAGGTCAGTGTTCATGATTCGACAATAAGAAAGAGACTGGGCAAAAATTGAATTCATGAGAGTTGCAAGGCGCAAACCACTGCTAAGTAAGAGAAACATTTGCAGAAAAACACATTGATGACCCCCAAGCCTTTTGGGAGAATGTTCTGTGGATAGATGAGTCAAAGGTGGAACTTTTTGGAAGACACGGGTCCCATTATATCTGGTGCAAAGCAAACACAGCATTTCACAATAAGAACATCATACCAACAATCAAACATGGTGGTGGTAGTGTGATGGTGTGAGGATGCTTTGCTGCCTCAAGGCCTGGAAGACTTGCCATCATTGAAGGAACCATGAATTCTGCTCTCTACCAGAACATTCTGAAGGAGAATGTCCAGTCATCAGTCTGTGATCTGAAGCTGAAGCATAATTGGGTTATGCAGCAGGACAATGACCCAAAACACAAGAGCAGGTCCACCTCAGAATGGCTCAAAAGAAAAAAAATGAAGGTTTTGGAGTGAACCCCATCGAGATGCTGTGGCAGGACTTTAAACAAGCAGTTCATGCTCGAAAACCCTCCAATGTCACTGAATTACAGCAATTCTGCAAAGAAGAGTGGGCCAAAATTCCTCCACAGTGATGTAAAAGATTGATCTCCAATAATAGGAAGCGTTTGGTTGCAGTTGTTGCTGCCAAATGTGGTGCGACCAGTTATTAAGTTCAGGGGGGCAATTACTTTTTCACATGGGTGATATGGGTGTTGGAACTTTTTAAATGATCATTTAAAAACTGTATTTTGTGTTTACTCAGGTTCTCCTTGTCTTATATTACATTTTGTATGAAGATCTGAAACCATTCAGTATGACAAATATGCAAAAATAGAGGAAATCAGGAAGGGGGCAAATACTTTTTCACGGCACTGTACTGTATGTATGTTATACATCTACTGTGCCTGTATTTGTGAGTGCATCTGTGTAAAAACCTGTATAGCTGTGTATCCGTGTGTGTGTGTGTGTGTGTATGTGTACCTGTATGTCTTGCCTATTTGTGTTTGTGTATCTGCATGTGCATGCATGCAAGTGTGTCTGCGTGCGTGTGTGTGCATGCATGTCTGTGTGGGTCCGCGTGCATGTGTAGCTGTGTCTGTGTCTTGACTGTGTGTTTGTGTGCCTGTGCGCATGCATGTGTGTGTGAGGCTTCGACTCAAATTGCAGTTCATGAACCTTCAACTCCGGCTACCCTTCTGCTACCCCCTCACCTGGCCTTGAACTGGTGGTTACGTGGTTATAGTCACTCAGTACTGCTATGCCGTGAAACTGGGTCAAAGACAGGTGACACAGGGAGTGTATACCTGTGGATGTTATAAATCTACCTGTGTATCTTATACCTATGTATATTATACATCTACTGTGCCTGTATTTGCTATACCACTCGCTCCCTGTGTAGGTTATAAATCATATGCCCAGAGACACTGTTTAAAGTCAATTGAAACAACTCTGCTCTCAGTGCAACATGACTGAAACAAGTATTTTATATACTGAGATCGGATCTGTGTTCCATGCGGATAGCTTGACCGCAGTCACTTTCTATACGTGGTGCAGGTGTGACGGTGTTGGTTCTGCCCGCAGCGAGTTTCGAACCGAGAGGATCTCCGACGCGACAAGAGAGCGATTAAGCTCGCTGAGCTAAAGACTCAAGTCCCTAACTCCGGGAACTAATCGTACTCTTATCCACGTCACTCGGCAGCGGGTGCTCACTGAGCCCATCCGCTACACAGGCAAGAGTAAACTTTCAGATAAAGGCCTGGTGAAGTTTAAACAGTTTAAACATTAGTCAAACTAATCAGCACTATAACGATAGTGTACACGATAGTGTATGTTTTGCTAAACATACAGCAAAAGCGTGTCGGCGAATGTACAGGTGGGAGTCAGAACCAAAACGTTTATGCCTGGTCTAATCGGGGTCAAACACTTACTTCTGGAACACCCTTTTAAAAGACACACGCTGCTGTTATAGCAATGATCAGTACAATTGAAAAAAAATGTCCTATCACCAATCACTTTTCCTTCTTTTCTGTATTTATTCAGTCCAGAAAGGCGCACGTCCATTTCAGAACCAAACAGCGGTAGATGGACTCACCGAACCGTAGCAATGCTCTCAGCATATTAGCTATGTAGAGTAGGCTATGTGGCTTCTGGTAGTAGACTAGTGTCTGATCCCATAACAGGTGTTTCACTTGCGTGTGACCTATGATACACAGACTTGGGTCACACAGAGTTGATTCTTTATCAGTAGGCTGTATAACTACATAACATCGACTGTGTAGTTTTAACTTCAGAAATTAAGCACTCACTAGATACACTCGTTTGCTTTGCCTGATGTTCGAGTAGGCTGTTTAGGTGACGATACCGAGTTTGGTTTAGTAAGATTAATAATGCAATCATTACCAATAAGGAACTATTCTTTGAACACTGGTATCTAAATTTCACGATTTTGTGACGTAAAGGAAGGAGCCATCACTGATTTACTGGCAGGTCTTGAAACCAAAAAAGCTGCATTCTGTAGAACAAAAAAAGACGCGGTTTAGACGTTATTCTAGCTTCACGCATAATAACTGCAATAAAATAGGTGAGGGAGAATAGTTCCATACACTTAAATAAACATTTATTGAATGAAAAAAGAAAATTGGCCGCTAAATCATATGATCAGCAGTTCGACTCATTCTATAGCTACAGAATCTGAACACAGCTGGAGCGGTGGTATCTAGCGGTCCTTAAATGCAAAGATTCATAGGATCCACGAGACCCGAGGTTTCAATGCTACGACCTCATGGTTTAGTCTTATCGGCGATGTCATTTATAACAGGAGTCATAACGCTAGGCTGCAACCATAAAAGGCTGAAGGAGGAACTTATTGTGAACATTCTAGATGACCCATGTCAAAGAAAGCAATCAGAAGCCTTACCACGGGTTATAAACAGTTCAAGTGATTCGGCATACCTTTTATGAACAAAGACGCAACTAACGGGTAGAAAAGAGAAGATAATGTTGGCTTTCTTAAGATTGCTGACATTGGTGATTGCTGAACTTGCTAAACTTTTAGTGAAGAACAGTAGTTGTTTGTTAATCAAATTTTGAGTCAATGTTATCATGGACAGAGAATGTTATGAACAGAGGTTGATTGAATCGTGATTAAATAGATTGAATTGTGTCGATGAAGCAAAAAAGCCAGACAATTATCACAGTTTCTGACCTCATGTAAACACACAGAATTCAGACACACTTTTACACATCCAGTGCAGTAAAGCCCTAAACTTTGGTTATTTTATGTTTCTTCGCTGTCCCTACCTAGTAGTCTTCTACTTTTACTTTTACTTCTCCTTCTTCTCTTTCATTTTCCTGCTGATTACATCATCACAAATACTCAAGTTCCCCAATTATTAAGTCTCCTCGTTGACCTTTACTGTTTGGATAGCTTAACTATTTCAGTCAATAGCAACATTTGTATATCATGATAGCCAATAGGGACACACAGGTGAAAATATTATTTTGGGAATATAAGGATGCTGACCGCTGACATTGGCAATTGCTGAACTCACTAAACCTTTAGTGGAGAACAGTGCATGTGATGCTATTTCAGCTAGTATAATATGTTAAAAAAGCTTTGTTGTATTTTGTTTCCCATATTTTCTTGTTACAATCCACTAATATATGTGATAACTACTTACTGTTTATGAAAAAAATGCTTTGGTCCATTATGAGTGTAGGTGTGTTCTGTGGAAACAGTACAGCCTTAAGATGCTAGTCTGTAATTCCAGAGTGGCATCCAAATATGTACTTAATGTTGCTGGGTAATGTTACAGTAATGTTACACTCTCAATGATCAAAAATAACTTTAACAAATAGTAACTAAATATCACATATATTGGTGGATTTTAACAAGAAAGTATTGAAATAAGTACGGTTTTTATTTTAATGTGGCACTTTTTTTCTAGGGGACATACATTGAGTGAATGTAATCTGTCAAAATAAACAGGCCTGTATTTATTTATTTATTTGTATGTACTTCATTTTGAAAAGACAATCTTCCAGCAAAATGTCCTGATGATCAAGCATTTCAGAGCGTGTAAAAGGTATGTCAAAAAGGAGCTATCTCTCCCAAATATGGCAGCAGTTATCAGAGCCAGGCAAAACAGAATAAGACAGGAGAGGGTTTTTTGTCCAAGAATTACCCTCTTTTGATTAACAGAAGAGCAAACAGTGAAGTGATGGAGGCAGGGCCGGCTCTACACATTTTGGAGCCCTAGGCGAGATTGGCATTTGGGTGCTTTTTCAAATAAAATCACTTCTCAAACAAATCACTTACTAAAGTCTCATTTAAACTGGGAGGATAAGAGAATATGGTAAGAAAGACTTTGTTAACAATTGTGTTAAAAGCAAGTTAAAAAGTTAAAAGCTCTCTATCAAGATCAGAGTTCTACACCATGTCAGCAGGTCATCATTGGAAATAGATGCAGTAGCTGCTGTTCTTATTTCTTATATCTGACAGGTACAGTTATTAGCCTATTACCAGCAAAAGCAGCTGTAGGACAAACAACTTAAATCGATTTTTTATGGATAGCTAGCCACATTATTATCACTGATATAATGTTGTACCCTACTACTAATTTTGGTAGCCTAATAATAAAGCTTGAGACTCAAGGCAAGCATGAGGGTTTTGCAACTCTGCAATTCAGGTGTAGTAGCCTAGTTTTGGTATTAACTACAGGTGGGTACTAATAAGCTTCAAGCCAAAACGTGAGGGTTGGGTAACTCAGCATCAGCATGCATTCATCCTTCAATCTGTATGAGTCTAGCAGTAGCTCTTAGCATCGCATTATCTAGCTAGCATTAGTTTGTTTATTACTTAGCTAGTTAGCTCCCTAGCCTCCTACAATAACACAGAAACACAACAAAATGGCATTTTGATGACATAGCCTACCTCTTAATTGCACTCTCTTTTCCTCCTCCTCCTTCCTCCATTTTCTCCCCTGCGCACCTGAAGGCTTGTTGTGCCTTTTCAAAGTCATTGGAAACACAAAATCTGTCTGTCATCGATATGATATCTACCACGCTGTTGTTGGCTCTCTGCCTGACTGCATCAGTAGTGCGTACCTCTGCGCTTGACCCGACAGGCGACAGCACGTCTCTTGGGTTCAAGAGATCAAATTCCCTAAAGTTGCTCTCACCTTTACATTTCATGCATCCATATCTTTTAACAGTACAGTTGCTTGGGTTGCAGGCATTTTACAATCCACATTTTGTATTGTGCTATCCAAGGTGCTAATCACTATGTTCCAGCGGTGAAAAACAAATAATCACAAATGTTGTTGCAAAGTACCCCGGTTCATGTCAGGACAGCTTCATTTTCAGGAATAGCTGCATCTACAGACAGCTAAGCAACGTTGAAAGTATTGTTTTTCAGATATAATGTGAAAATTATTTATATTTCCTGCTCTGTAAATGTAAGTTTTCTTTTTTTCGTATCATTTATTTGATTGCGTTATTAGAACCCATCTTAATAAATTGTTAAAGGTTGTTAAAAGGTCTGAGACCGCAAAGCAGCCACAACATAGCAACTGTTGTTGCACTGCGACTATTTCCTTAATAAATCTGGCCCTTAATTTATATTGTTCACTGCTTATATTTATCTGCTCATATTTATCTATATATATATTTACATTTCTATATTTCTATATATAGAGTATGATTACAGGTATGATACATGGTAGCACCTGCCAGCAAAGAAAAAGCATGGTCATATCATATCAAATCAAATCATAGTCTGTTTTGGACTGCAATGGAGCAGGAAGGGAGTCATTTCTGAAGTTGATTAGTATGGCCAAAACCAACTAATTGATTTATGGAATATTCTGACTTGTCCCTACCCCATGCACAGTGAGAAAATCCATTCTGTCAGAGAAACCTGTATAAAATGCATATCTCCTTGAAGAACATACAGGTGCATCTTGCTGTGATTCCATTGCTCTTACCAATAAGAAGAAGTTTCAGAGATTTTTACACTGTATTTTGGATTTTATATTTAAAGGGCTGTTAATAATATGTCTTAGATGGCTAATCCCCTGTACAGTTCAGGTAGAATTAATAGCATGCCTGGATCTAGGTGAAGGCATCTCCAGGAACTAAACATCTGACTCTATCATAACTACTACAAGAATACAGCACAGGCAAGCTGATTATTTATAAACCAGGAGACTCACTAGCCTCTAAGCTATTACATTTGCTACACCAGGAAGTTGGGCCATACAGTGCCTATGGAAAGTATTCAGACCCCTTCACATTTTCCACCTTTTGTTATGTTACAGTCCTATTCTAAAATTGATTAAATTCATTTTTTCCCCTCATCAATCTACACACAATACCCCATAATGACAACGCAAAAATACATTTTTGCTAATTTATAAAAATAAATAAAATGGAAATATCACATTTACATCAGTATTCAGACACTCGAAATTGAGCTCAGATGCATCCTGTTCCCTTTGATCATCCTTGAGATGTCTCTAGAACTTGATTGTAGTCCACCTGTGGGAAATTCAATTGATTGTACATGCTTTAGAAAGGCACACACCTGTCTATATAAGGTCCTACAGTTCACAGTGCACGTCAGAGCAGAAACCAAGCCATGAAGTCCTAGGAACTCTCCATACCTCCGACATAGAATTGTGTTGAGGCATAGATCTGGGGAAGGGTATAAAAACATTGCTAAAGCATTGAAAGTCCCCAGCAGCACAGTGGGCTCCATCATTGTGAAATGGAAGAAGTTTGGAACCACCACGACTCTTCTTAGAGCTGGCCGTTCACGCCAAACTCAGTAACCGGGCAAGAAGGGCCTTGGTCAGGGGGGTGACCAAGAATGCAATGGCCACTCTAAGAGAGCTTCAGAGTTCCTCTGCAGTGATGGGAGAACCTGGTAGAATGACAAACATCTCTGCAGCACTCCATCAATCAGGCCTTTATGGTAGCGCTTGGCATTTAGACCAAAAAGTTCAATTTGTGTCTCATCAGACCAGAGAATCTTTTTCCTGATGCTCTTAGAGTCCTTTAAGTGCCGTTTGGCAAACTCCAGGTGGGCTGTCATACGCCTTTCACTCAGGAATGGCTTCCGAATTTGCCACAGGTAGACTACAATCAAGTTCTAGGGTCTGAATACTGATGTAAATGTGATATTTCAGTTTTACATTTTTCAAAAGGTTTCTAAAAACCTGTTTTTGCTTTGTCATTATGGGGTATTGTGTGTAGATTGATAAGGAAAAAATTTAATCAATTTTAGAATAAGGATGTGAACAACATTTCTGACAAAATCAAACCTGAATACTGACTACCTCCAAAACAAGGAATTTTTCCCCTTGACAGCACGTTCACATCAAACACACTGACTACCTCCAAATGATTAATGTTTGTGACGCACAATTGTAACCGGGGGTGATGTGAGATTGGACTGTTTGTTCACCGACTGCGGTCACACGAAGTTCATTCATTATCTTAGGTGGAAACTATCTATCCAGGTCTCATATCTTCAAAGTCCATACTGTACTAGAATAATGTTCCCTGTTGAGCTGTAGGACAACAACACCCATGCCATGTGGGTTAAGCTGCAGTGTGTGTTGAGATACAAATGGGCAAGACAGAGAATACATCTTTAAAATGAACCTTTTTTTCATTATTTAAAGTTTTCCCATTTCAGGGTGGCACAACAGCAGAAGGTTCCCTTTTACTTAACTGTTTCTAATGTTAGAATTTGTTGCTGTTTTTACAATTTATATGATTCAGTTGTTATAATTGAAGTTGTTTTGTCTCATATAGAGTTTGGGTTACATTAGAGTAGTTTTCATTATGATAGAGATTTGATACCAGCTTTTAAAAATGTTCAATGCTACTGTAACTAAATGATGCGTCAACCTGAATGCATTACCGTTGGTTCATTTTTAAATACTTATTGTATTTTATATTTAATTTTAAATTAACTTCAATTTGCAAATTAGATATACATGTTAAATGATAATAAGATGGGGAAGTCTATGCGTAATGTGTATGTTAAATAATAATTTTTCGATGGTGAAGTGTATGTGTAATGTGCATGTTAAATGATAATTGTCAGATGGTGAAGTCTATGTGTAATATGTCAGAGAGGGCTACCTTGAAAGAATAGTTTTCCCATGTCTCTGTATGAAACACATACTGTATGTGTTTTTGGACAGGTGGTTCCCAAACCTCTTGATGACTGAATACATTTGATTTGACCCATCCCCCATTATAATGTAGCCTAACACATTTTCAAATACGTAATTGAAATGCTTGAAGTTATGTAAAAACAACCGCTTGCACAGTATAATTATCACAGTGCCTATAACCAGTGCACTGTGACTTGTCTGGTGTGAATGTTTTTGTAAAGTATACAGTCATTTTATTTTCACAGGTCTCCACAACCCATCTCAAGACCTCCGCCCACCTACCAGAGGGTTCCCGACCAACAGTTTTGGAACCATTTGTTGCAAAAAAAAGAGAAGAAAATAAAGAACTTCATGTTGATAGTCAACACGGTCTCATCCCAACTCGTCAGATATTGACGCTCTGCAAGGGCTGCCCCTTGTCGTCGCCTGGAGACGCGCCGGGACGCCTTTGGCTTCACTTAGTGACGACTTCGGCGGAGTTTGACGATTCCCACTTTAAATAATTTCTGGCGGAGTTTGACGCCAAGGGCAGCGATATTTTTACAATTATTTTCCGTGTATAGTAAATTAAATAATTTCTGGTATATGTGTATGTGATTTTAAGCAATTAAATGCGAATAATGTGTAATAATTATGTAATGTGTAAATAATGTGTAATAATACATCGAATAATTCAACGCAAATGTGTAGTAACTAGCCTATTGTTAGACAAGCGAACCATTGTGACTTCTTCGAATTTAATTTAATTTAATTTAATCCAGCGTCAATATCTGACGAGTTGGGATGAGAACGTGCTCTGATAGTGGTGACTGGATATGAATGTATTGATTAGACTGTTTGTGGGGATGTGTTCACTGCCTTGGGTCACACAGAGTTTATTCAAAATCTGAAGTGGCAAATACCTATTCAGGTCTCATATCTTCAAAGATAAGTGTCAATCCTGTACTAGTACAATGTTCTCTGCTGTGTTGTCAGACAGAATCACCCTTGTCATCTATGTCATGAAAGGAAAGATTAGGGAGTGAGTCTGAGCTCTCTTTTGGCATTTCCTGAACATAATCATCAGCCTCTTGTTACAGCTGGAAAGATAGCTGGTTGTCAGATTCCTGTAGACTCTCATAGCACAATACTTATGGTTACGCAGTAATAAATTATTGGCAACATATTTGCCAGTACTTTCAAATAAGCATTCTGACTGCAGTACATTGTTGTATTTGACCAAAAGCAAAAACTCTTTTTAATCTGTCACGATGGAGATTTTGTCTAACCAAAACGTGCTTTGTCTACAACTTTGAGCAAGAAACTTAAGAAGGTTTATTCTTCCATTTCTTAAGTAATATGAGCTCAGAGGTCTCTAAAGCTCTTTGTAGAAATATTGTAGAATATATAGATATAATATAACACTTGTCTAGTAGACACTACCTCCTAATCATTCCTGAAGGTTAAAAAACGTTTAATGCTTCAAAAGGTTTGAGATGGGGGACACTGGGTTGAATTGGCTGCTTGTGCTGAGTATCTGGTTTAATAGTAGCCTATCTGTGGTAGTTCTATGAGGACAGAAAACACAGGGAAAGTGTTTTGTTGGATGTCCCAAGCTCCTATAAATCAGGCTTCTGGGGTGCCTCCCAGGGGGTAGAAAGTCCGACGCTACCCACTGCGGCCGGGATTAGATTCCACCAGGTCATGCCAGTTTCGGCTGTGGCCGGTAGTGACACTAGGGGGCGGCAATTGGCTGTCCACCCCAGGGAGGTATAAAAGCAGAATTAACCCGCTGCATATATGCGTGGTCCTGTGTGTTACGGTGACAGGCTTTGGCTTAGGCGGGTGCCGTCTCGGAGGAGGGGGTGCAGCCCTCGCTACTGGTCTCAAGACTACGGCAGCGAGTTCTCCCCCATGAGGGAGGGGATAATTGACATGAAAAAGAGAGGGTATAATTGGATACTAAACCGCAAAAATAGGAAATAAATCAATCAATCAAGCTTCTAAAGTCTATCTAAACCCTGTTTTAGTAATCCTAGGCTTGTGCATGGTATTCCCAACTGAACAACTTCCTCTATTTTCAGGTTCTTATTGATAAAAATGCATTTCAAGTGATCGCGTTTCATATTGCATATTTAGAGACCACCTCCTATCAACATCATCATTTATCGGTGGTTAAATCGTCCAGATCGTATTTGTGTTCGATTTTATATAAATGTTAGTGCAAATTCAGGTTTCAAGGTTGTGTATATGCATTGCAGCTTCGAAAACTAAAATTGTAAATTAAATTTAAATTCTAAATTTCACGTTACTAGCATCGTCAACAGAGTTGACAGCTTCCCCCTCCTCATTCTCTGAAAGGAGGATAGAGAAAATCTTGAGTTTTAATCCTGTATTATGTATAAGATTTTCCAAGCAGTAGCCTTGCCAGCTAACGTTAGCCAAGTCTACTTGGTTAGTCACTGGATATAACACCCATTTCAAAGTTGCGAGGAGACCGCTTAAGTTAACGTTGCATCTAAAGCAAATGAAAAATACCGTCACCTCGTTGCATTTTGGCATTCACATCTGCTACTCGGTGCAAATGCGAATGTTTTATCTTCAGTGTTGATTGTTCTAGCAGAACAAAATCTGTCTGTATCCCGCGATGTTTCAACGTGTTGACTCCATCGAGCTCCAGACCAAACAGGTATGGCTGAACATGTCAAATGTTTCCTTCCATTGCCATGCAAGAAAATATAAGTTCGCTCAATTTATCTTGCGAGCTGTGGATAGCAATCACTCGCTGTACATGTTTTGCATTGGAAATTAAAACATTGGCATCAGCATGTTTATATAATTAAATGATCAGTTCAATGAATGAAAATGCAAGTCCATAAATATATCACATTGTACATAGCCTTCAGCCTACAGTAGGCTACGCACATCACTTTGACTCTGCCGTATCCTCCTGAGACCCGGCAATTCATTTTTGTGCACTGTAGTGCACGTTATGTTTTTGCTAAGTTCTCCCATACTACAGATGTCACTCTATTGAGTCCTGATGTTCCTTAGAGAGGACAACTGTAGCTTTAAGATGATATCACATGTGGGGGGGTGTTGCCTTGCCAACTTTGTACTTATGTTATCATATCATAATCATATCATAATTTCATTTTTTTTAGTAGACAGCTCTATGACAGAGGCACAATCGCCATTAATGAAGTGCTGTTGTACACTACAGTGCACATGTTGTAAAATGTTAATCAAGTTACATTTAAAAATAATAATTGTAATGTGTTTTTTTACCACCCCAACACTTAATTTATTTTTAAAAAATCAAAATTAAAACACTTTTTTTTCCCTGGGTCTCAGGAGGGTATTTCAGGACCATTTATGATATCCATTTTAACATACAAGGAGATGCTATTTCGATGCTTGGTTAGAGCAAGTGCTGGAGCTCCTTTCCTCTCCCTAATTATGGCAGATCAGAGACAATGTCTTCTTAATTAATCCACTAGATCAGGGGTGTCCAAACTTTTTGCAAAGAGGGCCAGATTTGGTGAGGTGAAAATGTGTGGGGCCGACCATTCAGCCTGACATTCTTTGAACCATTAACATTAAATGCAAATTAACTATTTTATGACATTTTTATTGCAAATGGCATACTTTTCATTTCTTCACACAGAACACAAATAAATCTGAACAAGTTTTTTACCAAAATCACTCTGCCTTTCATATTTGAAGACCACATAAAATTAAGAAAAAGTCTGTCTGGAAAAACAAATACTTTCGGGAAGATTAAACATATCTAGGTTCATTTGAAACATTACATATTATTCACTATTAAATGCTCACTGTAAACTTCTAAATTCAAAACATGTGAACAGGAAAATAACACTAACAGTTATCTTATTTAGAAGTACAAAACATTGAGGGCCATATGAATCCTTGTATCACTCATTCTTTCGTTTTTCAATTGACCATCAAAAATCAAAAAACGAAAATATGCTATTTGATTTTGAATCGGATATCAAAAACGTAAAAGGCCATGTTTTTCATTATTTCAATTTTAGACTCGGATCAAAAATACGAAATGGAAAAACGGGCTGCCGGACCGAATTTGATTTTAATATTTAATTTGTCGGGTTTACGAGACCCGGTTTGATTGTCAATTGAAAAACAAAAGAACAAATGATACACGGATTGAAAAGACTCAGTGCATATTCAAAACGGTGGTTTTGATCATCACAAAAAAAAAAATCAATTCACTGACATTTTAGAATTTATTCACCTCAGAAGACTAGGTGATACTGAGACCTCGACTGCAGTAAATAGGCCAGGTCTGGCTCAAAAACAGTGGTTTTCCTTTTGCCTCTAACTGTCTCTTAATATCATATGAAACGTCTTCAATTCTCCGTACCACAGTGTTACGAGCCAGGCAAACATTGGCAAACTCTTGCTTCTTCTCAGGTCAAATTTTCTCCACCATTTTCACCACGCAGTCTTTAATAAATTCACCCTCAGTAAAAGGTTTGCAGTGCTTGGCAATCAGCGTTGCCACCTCGTAGCTCGCCTTTGTGGCATTTTCATTTGACTCACGGACTCTTGTGAAAAAGCGCTGCTGTGCCGTTAAAACAGCTTCCAGTTGCTTCAATTTTTCTAGGTCTACTGCCATCTTCTGGTGAAATAAAAATAGCTTTTTTTGTACGCGTGTATTTTATACTGTGGTCAACAGTGCTGGCGGGCCGCATATTATTGATTTTATGACAGAGGCTGCGGGCCGGTGGAAATTTGAACGCGGGCCGGACTTTGGACATGCCTGCACTAGATTGTAGTACCCTAGGTTTTGCTGAAATGACACCACTATCAATGCACGCCCAGCTGGCAAAATGGCATTGAATCAACATTGAAATGTTGTCAGGCAGCGGTATTGAATCCACATTGATTTCTGACGTTGATTATATATTGAAAATTCTCGTTACGTTAGATATTGACGTAACGTCAAATTTTCAATCAAGACTGACTTCGAATCAAAATTGTTTCATCCAAAAGATGCAAATTAAACAGTTATTGAATCCTAGTTGATTTGATATTGAAACAGTATATTATCAAATATACAGAAAGACCTCTATTGAACCAATACTATAAAAGAAAGATGAGACCTTTCTTTTCATTATTTTTTCTTTATTTTCCCAATACTAAAACACTAGGACAAATACAAAAATAGCTGGAGCCCTGCTTTAAATTATATAACATAAAAGCTGAACCAGAATTGAACAAATGCCTCTTCGAAATTGGACACGGGCAGAATCTGACCTCATTTTTCTGACCAGCAGTTTACAAAAAATCCTAAATTTTCTGTTAGAACCAATGTATTTGTGTAGCGCTTTTCACAATAGAATTGTCACAAAACGCTTAACAGAGGGGGAACCCAGGCCTAGACCCCCCCCAAAAGCAAGCCTAAAGGCAACAGTGGCAAGGAAAAACTCCCTTGGTAGGGAGAAACCTTGGGAGGAACCAGACTAAAAAGGGGGGGGGGAAATCATCCTTTTCTGTGAGTTGTCAGCCGAGTGCCAGCCTTGGAGACACTGCAATGTCCGGGATAGTCCCGGGGGTGGCCGTCATCTGCTGGCTGAGCGAGAGCGCCTGTTGCGAAATCCCAAGTCTGGACAAAATTTGCATGTGCGTTCCCCTTTCCAGCCTAGGAGATGAGTCTTGGCACACATCTAGAAAAGCCCCTTGGCTTTGGGAGGCACCCCAAATTGGCTTTGTCTGTGGAAGGCACCATTGGCCAAGTCCTTCAAACCTTGTTACATTCTGTTCTATTGTTATTCTGTGTTTTATTTTTTTGTCAACATCGTCATGCGTGCCTACTTATTTTGATAAATGTGATTGCACTTAATGCTTAATAACATTTTTATTTGAAGGTAGGCTATGGTAAAATAATATATGTAATGCAATGGTGAACTCTGTTATGTTGTATTACCTCCTCTATTACATATTTATAAACACAAATCCTGCCAGTTCCCTTATTCTACCACTTGGCATTGTGCCTAAGCATAGTCATGGGTGTGCATAAATGTTTATAAATATAGAACTTTGTGTAATAAAGTAATACAAAAGCATCTGTTATTGGCTGCCCCCTAATCTTTCTCAGACTATTGGTGGTGAACCACCATTAGTGTAGTGCATTTGAATGTTTCTGTTGTCAGGGTAATCTACAGCATCTGTTATTGGCTGCCCCCTAATCTTACTCAGACTCTATTGGTGGTGAACCACCATTAGTGTAGTGCATTTGAATGTTTCTGTTGTCAGGGTGATCTACAGTGCTTATCATGGGAGAAGTTAATTCTCTTTAAGTAAGCATTACTCAAAGTATTTTCAATATGTTTAAGAAATCTGTACTTTCATTTCATATGGTAATTTCCATTTCATGCAAATAATTCTTTCTAAGAAACAAATGACAGTTGATAAACTTAATCCATGCGCTTCCCATCAAGAGACATGCCATAATTGAAAAAGAAATATACAGAAAAAGTACACACACAGTATTCAGTTTGCCTTGGTAAATATTTCAGAATCTTTTGCTCTGCAGATAAATAAATGCTTACATATGCTGTTTTGTCTGACTGATAACTTATCTCCAGAGAACCCAGGATGTCAGGAGATGAGATTGAGATTGTGAGGGCAAAACTAACAAGTGTGAAATTTCTGGGGCCACTGGGGCCACATATACTGAAAATGTATGCATTCACTACTGTAAGTCGCTTTGGATAAAAGCGTCTGCTAAATGGCGTATATTATATTATTATGTATGTATGTATACAGTACCATCCAAAATTGTTCACATCCTTGGTAAAGATGAAGTAAGTAAAGAAGGCTGTATAAAATAAGCATTGCAGGTATATTGCTATATTTGGTGGGGGAAACTTATATTATTTTCTACTGTTAGTTCTAGTTAAAATATTTTGTCATGAAAATGTTTCATCGTGTTGCCCATCCTGTAGGGGTTTGATTTCTGGGTATTTCTGTACGAAATCATAACCAGAGATGAACATTTATTTCTATGGCTGAAGGAGCCAGTGAGGAGCCCATGTGTTATCTGTACATGTGTTATAGTCTTAAGCCAGCCTTCCTTTAAGACGCACGATGCAGAAAGCTTTAGTGTCATATAGTGTAATTTAAGCTGTATGCCTCTTTGAACATGTTGTCCATATACAGTACCCTTAAATTATTCACACCCTTGATTAAGATGAGAAAAGGTGACTATATAAAATAAGCTACACATAATGAGCTATATTGTATGCAAAAAAAAAAACATAATTATTGACTGAATATCTTTTTTGGGGAAAAAAATATCATTTGTTATTTGTTAAACAAAGTCTTTCTGAGCAATTGTATCTTAAAAGATGCTGCAAGGCGTGAGCTCAGCTCAAAGCAGCACCACAGACACTTGTCAAATTGCTATAACGAATAGCAGCACAGCGTTTCTGGGGGACCTCCGCACCTGCGCTTCCCGGTCACGTCTCCTGTCGGTTCTGGCTCCACGATGGTGGAATGACCTTCCTGTGGAAGTCAGAACAGCTGAGACCCTGGCCACCTTCAAGCGACGACTGAAGACTCACCTCTCCCCGTAGTCTGGTTTTTGTTAACTTAGGGACATAGTTGCTTAGTTTTACACGTCTACTTGTTTATGTATTGTATTAGGCTTAGGCATTATTTTCTGCATTGATTGCTTTATTGCTACCTTTGAATTGTGGCTACAGATTTACCTACAGGGTCCTAGTTTAACTATGTGGTTGCTCCTAGCACCCAGGAACTGTACTTCCCACTAGGGTGGCTTTCAGCTAAACTATTCTTGACTACGGTTAACACTTTGTTGTACGTCGCTCTGGATAAGAGCGTCTGCCAAATGCCTGTAATGTAATGTAATGTAACCTCACTTGAGGACTAACAGACGGGGTATTGGGTTGGGGATGCTCTGGAGCTTATAACCGACAGACTGACGGAGCAGGCAGGAACCAGGAAATGCGCCACCCTGTTCCAGTAATTGTAAACATTCAAGGGATTATGTGTAAATTCTATAAATATATGCGTTTCGTTTGAAAAGGTAAAGAAAACACAACCGTGATCCACAATCGTTTTTAATTGTAATTCATGTTGATTCAGCATTTTTCATTTTAAGTTAAGAAGGTTTACGACAGAAGTCGCAGGCCTTTTCTGGCATGTCACTGTCGTCTTCCAGCTGATCGCCATGCCTGTCACCTTTACCGTCACATACACACTCTTACCTTTGCATATGATGAAATCTTTCTGTTCTTCTGTGGCAGTGGAAATTGTTGAAACGTAATTTAAACGAATATTCAATACCGGCCCCACTCTACAGCGTCATTAACCTTCATAAATCAGTTGTCTTTTTTGTAATTTAATAACCTGCTTGCTGTTGAATGCTTGTGATTTAAAATATATATATATATAAAACAAACAAAAAAACATGGGACAGTACCTTAAGCTTTTACCTGTGCTTCCTGTGCTTGAAGTATTAAATTCAGAGGCCTCTTCGCATCTGCTCCCATTTGCTTTCTTGCCCCTTTATTTATTTTGAAGAGGCTTTCTGCGTATTTAGTTTTCTATTGCAAGCAGTTTGTAGTAAGCTGTATATAAGCTAAACCACTGGTGTAAATGCCAGGTAATGCCTGAGGGCAATGTGCCACAGAAACGGCAGGCGCCAGAGATCTGTTTTTTGTTTGTGTGGTTTGGCTGACCAGAGTGAATGGGAGATGGGCAGCATTGGCAGTATTTGATTATTGCACTGTTCTCCTTGTTGTGCTTATTGTCTTACTGCTAAATAAATCTACACTATTTTGCATTAAAAGTGAGCTGTGTTGTCAGTGATCCATGGCAGTGCATGCGTTTGCATCTAAGCTGTGTTTCACAGACCTTTCCTCACAGCCTGCACCATGAACCAATGTTTCAGAGAAGTGTATTTCATTTGGCCTCCCGCGTGGTCCAGTGGTCACAACGTTCAACGCTGGCCACGGAGACCGGGGTTCGATTCCCCGTCTCGCCAGAGTCGGCTCTGGCCAGGAGTGCGGCAATTGGCTGTCCGCCCCAGGGAGGGGGGAGGGAAGCCGACAGGATGTTTGCTGCGCACAGGAGTGGCTCTGGGGTGCCGGCGTTATGGTCGATGGCTTGGCGATGCTTCGCCTTCGACACCACCGGTCACAGGGCTATGGCAGCGAACTCATAGTACGAGGGGGGGGATTGACATGACATGAAAATAGCGGGTATGGTTGGCTACCAAATTGGGATAAAAATCAGAAACAAGAAAAAAAAGAAGTGTATTTAATTTATTTTAAATAAAAGTGCCAGTCCATACTTGCAAATCTCTACAAACATTTTGGGGTTTTGTTCTTTTCTTTGACATTTCAGGGCCTCTGGTTGATATCAGATAACACTAACATGGGGGGTTATTGGCGGCAAGCCTTATCACGTATGCCTGTGTCAAGGTTCTACATAGGTCTTCAAGCACTTCTTTCTGAAAGACAGAAATGTCTTCTTTAGCCTGCTCACTGTGAAGCCTCTTGCTGATATAAAAATGTGTGTGACCATTTAGTGAATCCTCATTTTTGGACATGTACTACTGTTTAATTGTACATGTTGTGTATGGGTCATGTTTTTGTGTAACGCATCAGGATCATCTTAGAAACCAGCCATGAAACTAGAAGTTATGGGAAACAGACTTTTTCCTTTTCCATTTTCCCAAATGTCAGCGCCTGATTCCAAAATGAAACTGTTACCGGTTGAGACTGTCACATCTGTCATTGTCATGAATCTATTTTATCAAAATTGTACGCACAAGTAGATATTGGAAAAAGCTTGTAATGAAGCCCGCTTCAGAATAAAGTTGGGTCTTATTCATGGACTGGTTGATTTGGGAATTCAATAACCTGTTGCATGATCCCTCTGGATGTCATTGGGGCATGCTGATTACACTCGTGCCAAAACTACCCAGAATGAGGAGAGGCTGTAACACTGCGTTACCGTAGAACAGGGGCTCCGACACTCATCTCAAAGCCCCCTAAAATGACCACTCTGGCAGAGGACCCACGCCTCAATAAAGTGATGCAGTGGCTCTTTAGCACATCACTACATGGAGGCATGTCAAACAAATGGGGAATAAAATGCAATGGATCTACATTAGATATATTTACACAATGTAAATGTGTTACAAATTTCACTGATCATAACGTTAGTCACGGGTCAAGCCACACCGTTTTTATAATCCAGGATTGCCTGAAAGTGAAACGCACATTTCCTCTGTCCTGGAGAGGACGTCTAAGAATGCATCTCATGTTGGGTTTCAGTTGACAGGTCTCAAATCAGCAACTGACAAGGTAAGATTTTTTTTAAAGATTTAATCCACCATCTCTTCCTACAGCCTTCGAGGTACAGTTAAAAAAAACAATTACAAAAAATAGCCTAGGGGCCTCCCGCGTTGTCCAGTGGTTACAGCGTCCGACGCTGGCCACGGAGACCGGGGTTCGATTCCCCGTCTCGCCAGAGTCGGCTCTGAGTCGGGAGTGCCACCAGGGGCGGCGATTGGCGACATGACGTTCGCTGCGCATAAGAGTGGCCCTGTAGTACCGGGTTACGGTCGAAGGCTTGGCGAGTGCCGTCTCGGAAGAGGCGTTACTTCGCCTTCGTCACTACCGGTCGCAGGACTACGGCAGCGAACTCACATTACTAGGGGGGGAATTGACATTTAAAAAAAATAGCAGGTCTAATTGGCTACCAAAGTGGGAGAAAATCTGAAACAAAACAAAAAAACTAAACTGTGGAAGGACAAAATGGTTTATGATAGACTATGTTAATTATGGTACCAGATTCAAACGTTTTGAGAGATTAAGGGCCCTATTTTGGTGAATTAGGACGGTGTCGGTAACGCAGACGCAAAGCGAAGACGGTGGCGCTTTAGGGTGTGTCTAACGCAATTTCGGTAATTTCGTGATTTAGGACGATAACGCACCTCGGGTGTAGTTGTAAAAGAGGTTGGATTAACTTTAAAAAAATACATGTGGGTGTGGTGGGGGTTTGGTTTCCTAATGTCCAATCAGAACACCTATTTTCTATCCCTTTGCGCTAACACTATAGTAAATTGGCAATTTCCTCACATGGATGACAGTTTTGCGCGCTGCGACAGGAGCGCTTCTCAAAAGAAGGTGCGGGAGGTGCGGAAAAGTTGGCGCGCGAATCAGAGGGGGAAAACAAGGCGCACATTAAGTTGTTATTTTCATGATTTGAGTTTATATTTTGAGTCCTGTGTTTTATTTTACCATCTCTTTTTCCCTTAATTGTAGGATTTACAACTTAAAAAACAATGTTTATTTTCTTCTAATTTAATGTAATTGTTAAATGGAAAGCAATAAATAAATAAACTCACAACTGCAACTAGGCCTGTTTCATTTATGTTCGTCATGCAGTAGGCCTACATGTGTCGCCCTGGAGTGTGCATCACAAAATGCAATGTTCAATCATCTATTTTCAGTGTTTCCCTTACCATTGCCTTGGAGGGACCTCCCGTCCATCATGAAAGACCGCAAAAGCAAAAAAATAGCGGACTTTTAGATCGCTAACATTTTTAGCATAAGTCAATGGAGTTTAACATAGCGAAAATTAGCATCGCGGCTAGCGGACATTTTTGACTGAGTGAGAGATGATGAAATCTTTTGACACCTCTGCATAGATGTTTTGGTGTGTGTTGTGTGTGTGTGTGTGTGTGTGTGTGTGTGTGTGTGTGCGTGCGCGCACGCGCAATAGATGAAATTTGTGTTCATGATCAGTTCATTCATTCAGATTCAACTGCATATCACTTTCTGGTGTATTTTTCTTTAAGATGTTGAATCTATTTGTTACAGACCTTTCGAGGATACGTTAGTTAGCGTTCAGAAGCCTGACAGCAACAGCATAATGTTATTGTCAATGTTTTCTTCTTCTTCTCTTTTACTGAACCCACTTGGGTAATTATTTTCCATTGATAAGTAATGTTTGTACTTTAAATGGTTATGGATGAACAATTGTTATGTCTTCAAAAATAAAATTATTTTATTGACCACAAAACATTTGTGTTTGTAATATTCCCAACATAAGGCATGTTATGAGTTAAGATTAAGCAATAAGGTTGAGGGAATATGATACAACCTTGCAAACAAAATACTGTGGTCACTACTGAAACAGTGCAGTCACTACCGAAACACTGGGTGTTTTGTAAAAAATATAGTATATTGAGTTATAAACTAAAATGTTATGATACTGATTGGTTAAATGTATGTTCAATTTAATCAATCATTAACTCTGAAATCAATATTATCAGTGTTATGCATTTTACAGAGAAGGCTTGCATTTAGATTTTGATGAATTGTATAAATTGAACTTTGAAATTTGGTAAAAATGACATTTTTATTGATTTAATTGTGAAAACCTTCAAGAAAATTTTGTAAAAATACTCTTTAGAGAAGGGAAGGAAATACAATCTTAACAGGTTAATATAAGACTTTTTACTACAGTGTATTACTATGTTTTGGTAGTGACCATTTTTGGGAGAGGAAAAACATTCCAAAAGAGTCTGAAAATACAATATAAAAATTGACGGTACTTTTACTAGATATATGTACTTTAGATATGGTACAATATATATACGGACAAAGTTTGGGGAATAAAACATAGAAAATTTCAAAATATTTCCGACCTGAATGGCCCATATACATATTTTTTACAATGTTTTCACTCCGTATTGGCCCCACTGAGGTTTCAGAACAGAACCTGACAGGAAACCAAAAAGGTCTGTACACAAGCATCGAAGTCAGCAGACAGGGCTAGCCACAGAACAGGAAGAGCTCCTTCCTTAAACTGCTACATGTTTTGCCATTATTACAGCCAACAGAAGTAAATGCACTGGAAGTGGAGAAACCGTGAGCAATGGTATCTGGTAGGGGCTACAGCTGGAGAGCCAGAAAAGGGCATACCGTGTGCAGGAAAATATGAAAGGCTCTGTAGATCACACAGAGCGATAGAGAAAATATGTTCCAAAAATACGTGGTTTCTTTCTCATTCTCTCCCATCAAGGAAACCACATTACCTTTGAATGATGAAGAACTGTGGTGGCGTGGTATGGACGCTATGGAGAGTGGGAGCTTGATTTTGTTGGAAGGTGTAGTGTGCACTCAGCATTATGTAAATCAGATGTGGAAGATTTACGGATACCAGATTTATTCTCAATGTGTTCTTATTGCATTGATAAGTCGTTCAAATTGACTGAAGTGTTTCCAATCAAGAATAAAGGCAGAGAGAGGTGTCGAGAGTGCCATCTCTGTATCTGATCAAGGGGGACACCTGTAGTAGGGGACACTTGTATCCTTCCATTTAGACTAGGGTTCTGGTCTCATGGGAGAGGGGATGAAGTAGGCCTGCACTTTGTCAAGAGATTGAACAGCAGTTTACATTAATTAATTTCCATCCACATAGCTCCATAACATCAGAGTGTGAAAATCGCACTTAGAAAAATGCTGTAGGAAAGGCTGTGGGGGAGTAAAAAAAAAAGATTTCAAAGGCCTTCCCTTGGAGCATGGTCAAGACCATCATTAAAAAGTGGAAAGTGCTTGGCACCACCAGGACCTTGCCTAGATCAGGTTGTCTGTTCAAGCTGGATAACAGCAAGAAGGAGACTGATCAGAGAGACCACCAAGAGGTGAATGGCAACTATGAAGGAGCTACAAGACTTTATGGCAAATAGTGGTCAATGTGTGCATGTGTCAACAATACAGAAAGCTCTCCACAATTCTGATCTGTATGGTAGGGTGGCAATAAGGAAGCCACTCCACATTCAGTCCTGTTTAAGGTATGCAAAAAAACACAAATACAAAATCCATATTGCATATTCAATTGAATTGCAACCTAGCTAGAAATATTCATTTGATGAAACCAATCATACGTAGTTTGGAGGGTTTAAGTTTGGCATACAGCTAGCTACATGACAATGAACTTAACTAACCAGCGTGGTAGCTTTCATACCATGTGACATTAGCTAAACGTTCGCTCTAGTCTGTATTCAAGTGTAGACTACAGTAGCAATGTGAATTTGAATCTCCCCCTTGATATGTGCTATATTTTATTGACAAGTGCGAGACACACCCCATGAAACAAAGCATTGCGTCAAGCTTTGTGTCAACATTAAGTTCCATGTTAACGTAGCTTTATTCCTGGAGTTCTCCCCAGCGACACGCCTCAAGTTTTTTTGCCGAGAAAAATGTGGTATGATCCCTCCCTAACTCCCACCTCCCAGATAGCTGTCGTGATCTAGGGAATCTCTTGTCTTGTCCCCTCACTAACCTTTGTGGTGGAAGTCGAATCAAAATCACACTTTAGCTTACTGTTAGAAAAGGTTTCATTCATTGTTTTTGATAGGATATTTAATTGGTGTGGATAAGCTAGTCAATGCCAATGTGTGTGTAGTGGGGGGTGGCTTAGATGTGTATACAATTGTAAAACAACTGGTTTGCTTGCAAATATGCATTTGTCAACTTGTCAGTAGCAGGGAAGGGAACCAGTTAACAATCAATCAACAAAGCATGACTGATATTTATAGCTAGCTAAATGGTAAGGATGGACTAATGCACATTCGGATTAAATGGAAGAGAGTCAGTGACTTGCTCAGGCAGGAAAGATGACATTTGGATTTAAATGGAGGGACAGGAGTTTTGATTAAACCCTAAAGGACGATTTGCTATTTCATTCTTGGAAAGCAAAATAACATTAGTTGTTAGCTAGCTAGCTATATATATATATATATATATATATATATATATATAGCATTGTTCTATTACCATGGCATCAGGTGTTCAATTTGATATACAGGATAACAATAGACTCATCATTAAGGTACTTCCAATTTAAATTAATATATACGTTTTTGGCTACTAAATAGATGCTCTGTATCTGGAATATTGAACAGTAATCCATGTGTAGATTCTGCCAAGAAGAGACTGAGTCAGTTGACCATCTATTCTGGAATTGTGCTTTTGTGGCTTTGTTCTGGATACATGTTCAGGATTGTTTTTTTCGCCTTAATAGCCAGCTTCAATTGGATTTGCCGGAAGTGCTATTGGGTGATTTACGAGACCAAACTCAAATAAAAGTTAATGTTATTATACTCCTTGGGAAAGTTTTTATTTTTAGGTCGGAATCGGTGGGAGCTCTGCGAATTGACAGATTCAAGAACTTTATAAAGCATCATTGTAAAAATTGAGTGCTGTATGGCACAAGAAAGTGTATTATATGAGTATCAGGAAAGATGCAATTAGAGTGGCAGAGGGTTGGGGGGAATAATAATAATAATAATAATAATAATAATAATAAAAGAATACGAAGGTAAAAAAGAGAGAAAAGAAATGGAAATGAAATACAAATATGAAATAATAATAAAGTAAATAAAGTATTTTTTTAAATAATAAAGTTGTCCTCCTGAAGAGGGGGGGTGGAGGTGGGTAATAAAAAAAAAAAAAATAAAAAAACTTTGGTAGCTCACCATTCAAAGTCAATGGGCGTGTGCATCGAATGAATTATGATTTTAATAACAAGTAAAACACCTACAAAGTCAAGGAATATATTGTACAGTGCTATCCGAAGAGATGTGCCAAATTTCAACCAAATAGGCGATGAAACAGCTAAGATAATGATAGTAGAATTTTGTGGGTCCGAATGGGAGCCATTCTCAAAACCTATAATAGGCAAAAACCGAAATACTAAACAAACTTGAACTCTCCCACACTACCCTCCTTCAGCACCAGCTTCCTAGGACTGTCTCCTTCGGCTTCAATAGCCAGGAACCAATTACGCCAAATGGAGGATTCAATTTTACAGCAGCCAGTGCATGCCTTCATATAATGCAGGAAGAATAAGGCTTCATTGCTAGATCCCTTTATGTCCGTAAGGGGAGTGTGGTCCTGAAGAAAAGAAAAGGGAAAAATGTAAGCGGAGAAAATTTAAAAGGGAGTGGCTCTGGACCCAGCTCCTTGAAGGCTTTGCTTCTGTGACTTAATGATGTCATGTAATATCCTAGCTAAAATACATTTACATGTTGTTAGCTAGCTAGATAGTTAATCATAATGTAGCTATCGATAGTTAGCCAGCTAACTAATGTGAACTAACTCTAAGCATTCTAGCCAATATTGATAGTTGGCTGGCTTCAACTTAACTTAGCTCTGTTTTTCCACATTACCTATTAGCAAGCTCAGTAACCCCCTAGCTAAAATACAAAACATAGCCACACTGCCTAAACAAACTCAAGGTGGTGTGGTCCTGCTGGAGTTGAATTTGAAGTTTGGCTGGCAGTGTAGTGTAATGGTTAGGGAGCTGGGCTTGAGGTTGCAGGTTCAATTTCCAGGTGGGAGCACTGCTGGTGTACCCTTGAGCAAGGTACTTAACCTGAATTGCTTCAGTAAAATATCCAGCTGTATAAATGGATTGTATGTAAAGAAATGTAAACTGTGTAAGTCGCCCTGGATAAGAGCATCTGCTAAATGCCTAAAATGTAAAATGTAAAAATGAAAATATTGTGGATATTACTTGAAATTGCGAAGTCATGGATGTGGAGCCTTGGAAATCCAGATCCAGATCCAGAGCCACTCCCAATAAAAAATTATGAAAGATGGGGAGAGATGTTTTCATGCTCATGTTTTCCATTTTTATATTACCCCGACCCCCTCTAAAATTATTCTATAAATACTACCCCCACCTATATACTTAGGGAGTTCAAAACCCTGGTTGCAGATGTCCTTAAGGAGGAGTGTAGATGTTTCCCATAGGCTGGATTATTTAGGTATATATATAGGTGTTTTGGAAGATGCTTTAATGTATTGTATTGTCATATGTGTGTCAATGTAACTTTTAAATGCTGTTCTGCTGCCTTTCTTGGCCAGGTCTCCCTTGAAAAAGAGATTATATCTCAATGGGCTTTTTTCCCTACATATATACATATAAATATACATTAACATTTTTATAGCCAACCTTCCCATGTAGAACAGCTCACCTGTAGTTTGACGACCTTTTTATTGTCCTCCTCACAGCAGAATATGATCCGTTTCTTTTCCTCAATGGATACCATTAGCATGGCAGGTGTGCATCCCAGCTGTGTACGACCACAGTCGTTGTAAGTACTGATAATGAACTGGCAATCTTCTGCAAACAAACAAGAGGGAAAATAATAACATAAAATGTCCAAAATTCTGACATAAATATATTTGTGCCATCAAAGAACCAGCAATACCAGCATGTTTGCAATACATGAGTTCGTCCATGTAGCTAATGCTACACCCCCCCCCCAGTTAGATAGCTTTATTCTTATTCTTATTCTTATCTAAGAAAGCTTGCCAACAAAGACGTAAAAACCTAATTCTGTTGGCTAGCTAGGTATAACTGACAAGATTAACATTAGCTAACAATAATACACACACACAAAGTCAAATGCTTCAAAGTATTTTATTTAAAATAATCGTTACACGAATAAAGATCTCCTCACCTTTCTTATATCTAGCAGATACTAAATACTCAACATGGAATGATGCCCAAAACTCTCTTCGTCAGTACTGTAATATAAGGATTTAATAAAAACGCAACGTTTATCTTACAGAGGGGCAGGATGAGAGATGCTGGACCTATGAGCTGGATGTGCCTGACGTTAAACCTAGTTGGAGAGGCACCTTTTTTCCACATGGTCCTAGTGCCGTTGCCTCTGTGGTGTCTAAAGCGAAATTTCAAGATATTTTCAATGTTGTTTTAACTAAGAAAAGTGGTGGGGACAATATCCGCTAGGGTGTCCCTGGTGGAATGTTTTTCCCCTGTATATTAGTCATACAGTATTGGACCTGTAGATACGCACCTGTCATTTGTGTTTCGTACCTCGTCTCAAATTGCAAGTGGTTTTCATGTGCCACAAGGAAATAATGGCCTTCCTTGATCGTCTTGAAAGAGGTCTTGGCTATTGTAAAACAGTCAGACTCATAATCTGCAGATCACCAATAAGGGAAAAGATTGATTGAAATGATTAGGTACAAAATTCTTGTGAAAACAACATTGGAACAAAGTGAATGACAAAATAAACACACAGATAATTACTGTTAATACTCCCATATATTGAGCTAAAAACGACCTGTTTGTCCATGTTCCATTTTACCTTCTAAAATCTGTGATTCTGAACTGATTCTGAAATAATCATCGAATTGTCACAATTCGATTCCTATTTATGTTGCACACCATTTACGATTCAAAATGTAATCAATAGAACTGCTCCTATATTAAGATACACTGGGCAGTATTTCAAGCACTGTGTAGTTATTGAGATGTACTACACCCTTTGGAGTAGGTAGTGAAGAGAATGCAGCGGTCAGCTCTTATCTGGCTCAAAACAATATTTGCTTTCTCTTTATAGCTGGCACATTTAAACATATGTAATTGTGGTTAATTGTGCATAATAAATTATTATGATTATATAATGAAATCAGTACATACATGGTTTAGCTATTAAGCATGGTACATATTTGTATTAATAAACACAGACAGCATCTGTATTTAGAAAATAGTGTGTAGTGTTAGCTGGGATTACCAATTAAATTACAAATTCGTTTTGGCTATTCACCACCATTGAAATATAGAGATAAAATGCTAAATACTGGAACATATTATCATTCATTTAAACTGAATACATTTGTAACACTACAGACCTCTGATGTTAAAATATGCAGTTGTTGCAAATACATGTAAGTATATAACCAGTGCTATGAACCCTGATAAATATATTTTTTAAAGCCTGTTATCGCCCTATAACATCAGTTAATTGATGTTAGTATGGCTAAATATTGCCGTACACCAAAAGAGACACCAAAAGAGAGGTTAGTAGTAATGGTACATAATTCATACATTACCTCCATTCTCAACTTCTTAGGTCGCCCGCAATGTCACAAACAGACAACACAGACAGACAGACAGATGGTAAGTATACTGTTGAGTCACAGTAAGGTGTAAGAGATGTGATGTGATGTATGCTTCTTGCAGTGACATTCCTAATCATTAGTCATTACCTTTGTGTTTATGATTAAGAATCCTGTCATGGTAGAATATAAAACCTTCCTTCCTCCACACCCACAAATATCGCTGAAGTTCCTGGAACACCTAATAGCTTAACTGCCTGGTTATCTATCAGCAGGGTTGGGAGGGTTACTTTGTAAATGTAATTAGTGCCTGATTACTGATTACACGGCTCTGAAAGTAATCCGATACGAATACAGTTACATGTCTCAAAAAAGTAACGTAATCAGATTACTTTTAGAATACTTTTGGATTACTTACTTTTTCCATCACAGATGGGTATGTTTTGGGGTACAGGAGACATTGGGAAGCTGTTATATAGCCAAAGGTGGTGCTACTTAGTACTAAAAGGGTGCTCAAACTTTTGCACACGCCATGTTCACTTTTTTATTTGATCAGTAATACATTTAAATAGTTATTATGCATTACACTTTGAAAAAGGATGTCATGTTCAACTTTCCACTGTGTTGAGGTCAGGTCAGCTTCTGTTCATTAAATAATAAATACTAATAAATTTGAGATGTCAATTTAGCTAAATATATGCAACATTGTATCTGCATTTTTTGTTGTAGTCGTCGTCATTAACATGTTATGGAATTAGAATGGACAGATTCAAAATTAATCATAATAAAAAGCAAAGGGATATTGAAAGGCAAGTTCTTTTACTGTTTTGATGGCTCATGAGCATAACTCAAACACAGCATCTAAAACAATGTAATAACTTTTGAAACTTTTTTGGCACTGGAATAACAGCGACTTGTAAAGGGATATGTAGCGGCGAATGCTCGGCAGTGCATAACGTAATTGACGTATAGTAGAGTACAATTGTCTACCAAATTGGGAGAAAACTGGGAAAAATAAAAAGAATAAAATAAAATGTCATCGTTTCAACAATAAAGAAAGCAGTATAAAATTAGCAGAGCAGTTAATGCGATGCCTCAAACCGTAGGCTAAGGTCACGTAACAGCAAATTACTGCAGAACTGTGTTCATTAAACTGAAGGTTAGCTAACGTCGACTTACTCCAAGTGCCTTTTAAGATTCGAAGTCGAGTCCTTTGATGCCGACAGTATCTTTATTCCTGGAAGACACAAGGTACACTGGACCGACAGATTTTTCCCATGTTCTTCTTTAAACTGGAAATTGTGTCGATAACGCCACAAACTAAAAGCTGACTTTTCTTCCTTGTCGCTATCAATGTTTGTCTGAGCGTGGGCGCGCGCTTTTTTTTTAAACGCATTTTTTTAACGCAGTTTTTTGGTTCTGTGCAGCGGCTGTAGATTTCGTGAGCTGTGTGATCATAATCATGTAGGCGTGAGAATTTCATGCTGTAACTTTAGTAATGAATATCAGCTCATTAATGTTTGTAAGGAAAACTTTCCACCAAGAATTCCAAGAAGTAATCCAAAATGTATTCACTTCAGGTTTATTAAAGTAACTGTATTCAGATTACTCGTTTTTCAAATGTAACGCGAGCTGAATACAGTTACTTGATTTTTGTATTCTGATTACGTAACGCCGTTAAATGTATTCCGTTACAACCCAACCCTGTCTATCAGATACTTTCAACAACACCTGCATAATACACTTTTTGTGTTGTATTGTTTCGCTTCTTAACAAATAAAAATACCAGGGCCTCCCACGTGGTCCAGTGGTTTCAACGTCCGATGCTGGGCACGGCGACCGGGGTTCGATTCCCCGTCGCGCCAGAGTCGGCTCTGGCCGGGAGTGCCACCGGGGCGGCAATTGGCTGTCTGCCCCAGGGAGGGGGGAGGGAAGCCGACACAGTTCGCTGCACACAAGAGTGGTTCTGGGGTGCCGGAATTACAGTTGAATTACAGCAGGATGAGTGCTGTCTCGGAGGAGGCAGTGCTTCGCCATTGTCACTGCCAGTCACAGAGCTACGGCAGCGAACTACGAGGGAGGGGATTGAACTAAGAATAGCGGGAGTAATTGGCTACCCAATTGGGAGAAAAACTGGATAAAATCGGAAAAATAAATGTATGAAAAAATGTAAAATACCCATATAAGCATGTGCCTTACAGTGTATAGACTACTAATGACAGAAACTCTGAACCAAACCGGTTGTGCCTTAGAATCCACTAATCCTAAAAAGTCTTATTTTTAGCTTAGGACAGCATGATGAATGACTCATTTCTCCTACTTCATTCTTTATTTTTCATGTACACAATGGTTAAACACATATTTACATTTACAGCATTTTTGCTGTGCACTTTTTCTCTTTCATGCAGCAGTAATGTCTTTGTAATTTTTTGCAATCAGAATATTGGTCATATCAGAAGTGTTTACTGATAACTTATTGTTCTGTACTATACATAGTTGTGTGTGTATGTGTGTGTGTGTGGCCAAATTTCATGCAAAAGAGCCCTTCCTTTTCTGTAATATTTTACAAATACGGGCAGACGGGCATGTGTGTTCACAGGAGATCTCCCATAACAGTGCCATGTAACTCACAAACCCATGCTCTAATGCAATAATGTGATACATTTTGTGTTGGCTTACCTTCAAAATAAATGTCATTTTTCACTGTGCCGGCAAACTGCACACATGGCCCATAAACAGTCGTGCGGTTGGCCATGGCCATCTTGCCAGGTCCTGGTTTTGCCTGAATAACAAAAGCATGTCAGCAACATGGCAACTCACCCCAGGGCAGATTCTCAGCTAGATTCAGCCCCCAAGTGTTCATGATCAGGGTTTCTGGGAATTTCCAGGGGGAGAAACCCAGGCTTTTGGTTATTATCATTTGTTCACTGGCCATACTTGCAGTTTACATTTTACGCTCATAGTGTTAGGCTTGTTGCCATTGTCAGACCTACTGTGAAGGCAGTTTGCTGTGAGACAATATGAAAACAGTCACTATTTGAGCCACCACCCTGAAAGCTCCAGCTAAGATAAAAGTCCATCCTCTTAGCGTCTGCAAGCAAACAGTATGGGGTGATCGTATAATGAGGCATTGAGAGATTGATAGAAGCATTGAGATTTGCGTTATTGCTGTCATTGAGAATTGAAAATCTTTATGGTGAGACGCTCAAGTTCTACTCTCAAGTTTGAAACAGTGACGTTGTCCTGCATCTATTCTAACTTCACACGGTGGATCCACACTCACGGGCGGAAGGAAATACTTCATGCAGTAGCTTACCAGCACGGTAATACAACCAAATTGAAGTTCAAGCACCTGGTTTTGGGGTTTTTTGTTTTTTTTAAACCTATTTTTATTTTAAATTCACCCCTTCCTGCAACCTTCTCTCGCTCCTTCACAAACATGCACTTCACGCCCCCCTTCCAAGTGTGGTTTTGTCAACTGTGGTGCTGTCTGCTAGCCACTGCTTTAGCCACCAATAGCTACTGTTATGGAAGTCGTGAGCTAACTAAGACACGACCGCATTGCATTGTGGTATACGGGAGAAATTGTAGGGTACATTCGCTGTTCACTAGAAATCGCTGTGAATTGTGGGTATTTTATAGTGGACTATATACTGAACGAAATTAACCGTTGAGAATTCGGACACCACTACAAAATGGCGAACACACTATATAGTGCACTATTTAGGGAATAGGGAACGGTTTCGAACACAGCCTGTGTCCTTTCAGGAAAACAATTCCCTCACAACAATTCTGACCAATAAGCAAGCAGTTTGCTCACACATGGCGTTTGTTCATAAATTTTGGTCGGCTTAGAAATATTGCCGTGTGAAAAGAAACTGAAGGGGTAAATGCAACATTGTAACAAATTAGTCCTTGATTCGGAACAAATTCATCTAAGTACAGGTGTGAAAATGCCCTATGAGATCATGCCACGGTGGCACATCTCTTTCTAGGTCAACAGGAACACTGAAAAGGTGATTTCCCTAGCGGAAATGATTACTTAGCCTACTAAGTGTCGGGGGTTTGCAAATCGTTGTGAACCATCAACACTACGGATAATGTCGGTCAAGCAATATGACCGACATTAAATACAGTTTACAGGTTTTCTAATAGTTAAGAATCAAGTTACTGTATCGCGCGTTGCCTATGCTTTCAATGAAACGGCTGATATAGAAGGACATCAGCTTATTCATTGGTTCCGTGTTACTTAGCCTGACATTTATGTATCTATCCCTACATTTTTTTCCACGAAAAGAAACTTAAATGTAGGCTATCTAATAGTTTAAATATATAAACGGTAGTCTAGTGCAAACGGGTTGCTATTTAAATATATTTGCGCTTAAATCGTATACCGGCTTGGGTATTCCTGTTTCAATATAAAAAGAAGAGAAATAAGATGTATTGATATGATAAAATATATTTAATTCAAAATTAGTCACATTAGCCTACTCTCTTCAAATCACAATGTTTTTTCTGCCCCTTGATATTTTTTTTGTTATGTGCCACATTCATGAAATAAGGAACACCGGTAGCCTACATTATTTCTTCACAATGAGCCTATTCTCAGCGCAATTGAACGTATCGTTGAAGATCGTGATAAAGAGTGACTTTGCCGTGGTTTGCTTGAGTTGTTCCAGAGTTCTAGATAAAAAAAATGTTTCTAATAGCCCCTGTTGTCTTTTGTTTTTGCTCCTTTTGTGAACATTCGTGTTCAGTTTTATTGCATTGAAAACAAAGTGGTCACATAAACGGCGGTTATTTGGGTTAAACTGAATAAAAAACAGACCAATAATTTTCTAAATGTATAACTGTACACGTATAAAATAATGTTCTATAAAATCTACATTCTTATACAAACAGTAGTATACTCGGTATACTGTGTCAGTAGCCTATATACAAACGATTTGCATGTTTCCAGTAGAGCATACAGTTAAGAACGTTTACGTTTTATCACTTTACGACAACAAAGCATTTGCATTCTTACCTCGTGTAATGTAGCCTATTAATATTCTTGCGCCTGTGGCGTAGTTTTATGTCCCCGCTTAAAGCGTCAAGCGTGAAGTCAAAACTGGTGTAGTGAAAAGTGAGATGTCGCTATCGCTGTGAATTTCTAGACATTCTCATATAACTCAATAACTTTTTTTTAATTTTTCGATGCCACAGGTGGCACTCCATTTCCTTTTTCCTGTGCACTTATTTTGGTACAAATATATGACCACACGGACAGACCGTAACTTCCTACAAACCATTCTGAAGAATCAGTCAGTCAGAATCAGTATGATAAACAAGAATACTATTGCAAGACAAAATGAGATTAATGGTATTAATAGCCCTAAAAAAATGATTGGCTTCGCCTCATGCTACAGGCGCTTTGTTGAGGGCTTTGGAAGGTATGCTGCACCTTTGCACATTACATGGATAAGAGCGTCTGCTAAATGCATTAAAAAACAAAAAACATTCAATAACACATATTTTTAACTTAACCATCACCACAGGTAGTATTCCCGAAACATGGAAACCCACTCATGTGCTGCCAGTACATAAAGGGGGTGATACAAGCAAAGTAAATAATTACCGTCCCATCTCAAAATGACCATGCTTAGAAATACATTTAGAACAGCTAGAGTAAACTCTCAACTATGCATGCTTTTATCTGTAAATGGTGTTTTAAATTTATCAATCCGGGTTTAGAACTGGTCATAGTGCAATAACTGCCGCCTGTAAGGTGTTTAATGATGTAGCATGTTCCCTAGACAAAAACCAAAATGCATAGCCTTATTTGTTGATCTATCAAAGTTTGATACCGTTGACCACAATCTCCTCCTTGAAAGACTTCAATCAGTTGGCCTGGATCACAATGCCTATACAACTGGTTTCAAGACTACTTTACAAACAGACCCCAAGCAATTGTAGCTGATTGTCACCAGTCAACAAATCCAGTATACACATTTGTCGACCACTGTAAAATACATAAACCAAATCGCTTTCTCGCTCCCGGAATACTTCCGCTCAAACAAAGCACCCCAACAGCTAGAGCAGGGGTCGGCAACCCGTAACACTCAAAGAGCCATTTGGACCCGGGTTCCACGGAAAAGAAAACACTGGGAGCCGCATTTTCTGGGGGGTGCTACGCGAAAATAATTCTTGCGCCCCTCGGATTTTCTGTCGACGGGGGTGCTACGCCAAAAAAGTTTGCACCCAATTTTGCGCCCGATTCAATTGTATACTTATTATTTATTTTCCCAAACCTCGCGGAGCCGCAACATAAAATACCTTTTCCTTCCCGGTGTTACAGGTAAAGAGCCTGCAATGATGTCTATTGCTGCTCACTGATCTCGCCTAACTGGATTGTTCCAACACCTTGTAAGTCGAGCTCTGAGTAAAATGAAATGTCGCAATATGCGGCTCCGGACAGACTGGGAGGTCGCAAGCCCTATCTCAATGCTGCCCCTGGGTCTTAAAGTCCTACCCGCTACATATACATAAACGACATGGGCGTAAACGTCAAAAATATCTGTATTCATTTATATGCCGACGACACAGTCAGTGGCGATTTTACCGCGGGTGCAGTATTTTACCTACTGTTGGGATGAAAATATTATAATTTTCAAATCAATGTCAAAAAACATTTAAAAGAAAATTATTTTTGTTCATTGCACCCCCTGTTTTAAAACCCTAAAATCGCCACTGGACACAGTTATCAGCATCTTCAATGGTCTTCAATCTAGCCATTGAAAACCTTAAATCTGATTTTACTACTATGCAAAAAGCACTCTAAACCCTAAAAGCTATCACTAAACCCAAACAAGACTAAGTATATGCTATTTTCCAGATCTAAAACCATTAGTAATGAACCCTCTGAAGTAACCATGTGCACCTTAATATGAATGATCGGAATAGCTATGAGACTTTCTGCCTGGTAACTTAGGTTACTGCGCTGCACGCCAACATTATCTTGTCTTACCGTTAATGATCACTCCCCACCAGTTCTAACTAGCTAACTGATCGATACCGGTATCTAGTTAGCTTGCTGTGTTAGCTAACGTTAGTTAAATAGCTAAAGTATCAACAGCTAAAAATAAACTCACCGCTTAGCATGAGAACCTTTGCATGGCTTTGCTTTGCCTGGCGGTATTACCGTGTCATTCGTGCAGAGTTTGGGCTAGGGGTGGGCGTCTCTCTCTTCTACGTTGTACCCATTTTGATTTAATCAAAGATTAGAGAAACTGTCTCTGAAAACAACGTTCTGTTGTCATCTTTCGACAAGAGTGTGATGTTAGATCATGTTCTGGGCATGTGAACACACGTCTTACTGCATGCACTCTTTGCTTCTCTGCTGCTGTTGTGTGCACTCACTATCTAACAACATGCGCGCAGCGCTCACCTAGACCAGGGGTCGGCAACCTGCGGCTCCTTCAGTCTTATGTTGCGGCTCCGCGTGGCTTGTGAAAATAAATAATAAGTATTCGCGTTGCACCCCCGTTTTCTTTTCCGTGGAAACCGGGTCCAAATGGCTCTTTGAGTGTTACGGGTTGCCGACCCCTGACCTAGACCGTTCCTCTGTAGTTCAGAGTTCATAGTTGCACTGATGGCTGAACGAAAGAGGAGCATCATTTGGAGTTATTTCACAGCTGTGAATAAAAACGTCGCCAACTGCGATGCTATGTAGGAAGGCTGTTCACTACTGTGGCAACACGACCAATTTGTTTAAGCACATTATAAAAAACCGCAAAAGCAAGAGAACTGCAACAGAAAATAAGGGAGGAGGAGGGAAATGCCCCAGCAGCTGGACTCGCGAGACAGTTCACTGGCAGAGTATTTTCAGAGAGGCAAGGAATATCCAGGTATATAGTAGTGAAATTAATATTTTTGTCAAATTGGATCTTCAGCATTGGTTAATGTTACATTTTCAAACTGTAATGGGTCACCATTAGCTGTTAATGTAGCAGACTATATTCAGACATTCAAATAATATATTCAGCCCATTAAAACTTATCTAAATGAATTAATTTAATGGAATTGCAAAAAATAATATACCTCAAACCTGAAAAGAACCTTTTGAGAAATGCTTAATGTTTGGCAAATCATTTGGTGGTAATGAAAATGTATTCAGGAGTAGCCTATTAATGATGCATTCACCTCATAAATCACGACACATTGCTCTCCCCTACATGAAAGTACATTCACCACTTTAATAATAAAAAGGATCAGAATTGGTATAGATATGGGGGGGAGACTCTAGAGCAGGTAGGGAGAGAGAGTAGAGTGCTTCCTGTGTGTGTGGGAAAGAGAGAGAGGGGGCGCACTAAGAGTGTCTGTCTCTCTCCCTCGGTGTGATTGTGAAAGAGAGCGAGAGGGCGCCCTGAATGAGGGTCCGCCTCTCGCTCTCGGTGTGATTGGAAGAGAACTTGCACTCGGGCAGTGGAGAGTGTCTCTGGACAACAGCCCAAGAACTCTCACTGAAAGAGTGGAGAGTGTCTCGGGGCTGGTTCCCAGAGAACTCTCACTGAGGAGTGGCGAGCACTACACCAAAAGTAAGATTTTAGTCAGTAAGCGGCACTGGAAATTGCTGTGGAATTACAGGTTAAACGACTGTTCACGGGAATTTGTAGGCAGCACAGAAAACTACTAGAAACTGCTTGGAATTGACGTGGATTTTAAATTTCCGGCAGTTTGTCAAGCCTGAGGAACTTGCAGTTGACCCCCCCCCTATACAAATGCAAATCAGGATTTTTTTCCCATGGCAGTAGTGGGCTCACAAACAACCCCCCCTCCCCGCGCCTCTCTCACTGACTCTGGAATTTCCCCCACCACCCCCACCCTGCCACACACACACACACACACATGTGCTGATGGTATACATTTTAAGAAAATCTCTGTTAGTATAATTATGGACTCAAATTGTAGCTTGAATAGATTTGCGTTATGTAAGTAGGCTATCGCAGGGCTCTACGGTGCGAGTATTTCACTCGCATTTGCCCCATGGGGGTACTCCTTGGAAAAAAAAGTTAGCATAGAGCCCTGGTATGCTATGATGAATTACCTTGTATGTCACTAGCAATTAATGGTCAATAATGTTATCAAAAAAGATACAGAAAACAGCACAATTTATTTCAACAATTTATTTTTACACAATCCAATGAGGGTCAGTAACTTGTTTTACAAATCAATAGATACATACAGGGCTAGATTTTAGTCTGTTTCCTTGGAAGAATTGAAACTCCACCTATTCAATGCTAATTAGAGTCATTCACACAGTCGAGCCCTTACATTGCGCGCCATTTTTAAAATTCTCTCTCTACTACAATCTATCGCAATGGCTGGACCAGGAAGGCGGCTCTCTTACAACACCACCACAGAAACACCACGGATTCATGATCGACTAGTTTAATCTAGTCCCGCCGACACAGAGAAGAGATTGTTGCATGCTATGACTGGCCTGTCTCGCCAGATGAAAGAGTCTTTGAAAGACATGAGTGTACAAGTGAGTAGAGGATTTGAGTCGGTGGAGAATAGAATAGGAATTTTGGAGAAAACGGTGTCAGCTTTCGTAGCCCAAAACGGTAACGGGGGGGGGGTGGATTGCGGGCTCAGACTCTGGGCTCACGGGAGAGGGGGGGGGGGCAAAGTAAATTGGAGAGACTCATTAAGTGACTTTAAATCTTGTATTTCATAGGAAGCAAAAGATGTCATCTCCACAACTCTGAGGGAAATAGCAGGTGCTACGAACCAGAGCAAGGGTAAGATACAAAATAAAAAAGACTACATGCATTCTGCTGTATAAATGTAAATAAATAGGTTCTCTAATGTATTTATATTTTGTTTTCACAGACTGAGCTCGCCTCGCAATGAGGCAGTCACTTCTTATTTGGTGGAAGCTCTAGCTGCAAGCCCGGATTTGCATAGTGTGGATAATGATGCCATTATATGTAAGTATTTTACTGTTTGCTGTGCTGTGCAGATTTTTTTGTTTTTTACTTTTAAAAGTACTTTTAGTGTGGCTATTTCCATTGTTTATGTATAGACTACCATACTCATTCAATTGTTTTCCAGCGGCCTGTAAGACCTACTATGAGACAGTACGCAGGAACTTCCGGTTCAGAGAACCGGACCTTGCAGTTCAGGCAGAAGCCGTGAAGAATGCTGGAGCACATTCGGACAGAATGCCACCAACTGCATATCCATCAGAGGCGGCAGAAAGACATTTCAATGCTCTTCTGATGCCCCAGGCCCCTGCCAGTTATCGACTGTAATACTGCGCCTTGTTCTTTTTTTATACTCTGTATGTAGTATACTATGTATATCTGTATACTGTATACTTTGACTTGATTTGTCTTTGTTTGAGTTTTTTTTATACTCTGTATATTGTGTACCTACCTGGTTGTGCCTTTAAAAAAAAAAGAAAGTACCTCTTATCTATCTACTAGTGTACACCATAGGATAACAATAACATGAATATATTCAACATTGCCTATAACATATATCACATGAATATATGGTCTTCAGTAACTGCAACAATTATACATTATTATTATTATTATTAATAATAATATTTTTAGGGGAGGGGTTTAAGCCTGTATTATGGCCGAGGGTGACCAATAGTGACAGATCACCTGACTGACCTACCACCCAATAGAGTGATTTCTAGTTTTAAAGGTCACATGGTGTCATCATATGCCGATTCCAGCCCAGGCAGCTCACTGCTATTCAGATGCTAATTGGAGTCATTCACACACCGCAGGGGGTGGAGGGCAGAGGGAGGTGTGAAGCCCAATTTGGTCTGTTATCGACAATTTACGGCACAGGAGAAGGTGGGCTCCCAAGGCCGGAAACAGTCTGGAAGAGCCGGGAATTAGTGATCTTTCCGGCCATCTACAGGCATCTACATGGTCAAAAATCCCCTTTTCATCTAGTGGAGGGTCTCGGTATGTTTGGGGTAAAAGAGAACTGGGACTGGAAAGTTTGAGTGTCTCTGTATGCATGGGTTTGGGAAGCACTTGAAAAGTCACTGGAGATGTGTGTGGAGTGTGGGTCGGGACAGTGAGTAGAGTTCTACCCTGTCCCGGTGAGTGTTGATGTGTGTTTAATGTGAATGTATGAAGGCGGTGTGGAAAGCCGCTGATTGTCTGTGTTTGTTCTGTGTTTCCCCGGAAGGGGATTCCCCCCTCGGAGGAGGCATGGGCCTGTTGGCCTTGGACAAGAATCGCGGTGCTTCTCCCCATCCGAGTCCTGTCTATCCTGCCTGGACTCTGCCGACAACTTCTAGGTGTTGCAGCCTGCTGATCGCCTGATCCACTTCAACTTGAGCTTTCCACTTTCGTCCTGTGCGCACCTGGGCATCCGCACATCTCACCAACTGGTCAGTGGATTCTCTCAGCTCCTGGACCAGTCTGGTCTTTCCCTGCTTGTACCCCAGGCTGATGGGTTGTAGAGGCAGCTGCAACATGTTCCTCCCGAAGTGACCTGATTCAGAAAGACAACGTGGTAGCCCCAGCCATTTTTGGATGTGTGAGTTGGCTATTCCATCCATCCTACTTGCTGTTGAGGAGGGAATTTGGCACATCTTCAGTGGCCACATCACCCTTTGGTACAGTGTAAACTGATAGCACCACACCTGGTACTTTCCGGGGAGTTAGCTTTGGTCGATTCTTGCCAGAACATCTGAGAGTTGTTTCTATATGGATTTCCCCATCTGCTTGTTAGAGAGCTCTGCGGTGTACTGCCTCCCCAGGCTTTGGATGGGCTGTGTGACCAACAGCAGAATTTGCTCTCCACCTGTGACAAAGATGGTATTGTCGTTTCTGACCCCTTTCCTGAGAGACAGGCTTCACGACGTGGAAGGTTTTATCTTCATTCTTGCCCACTACACCAGCTCATCCAGTCTTTTCAGCAGTCTTGTTGTGCATGCTGTTGTCTGCAAGATGCCTGTGGCATCATCCATGTAGCTCCTCAGTGGAGGTAGCCTCTGCTCTGATTGTACCATCTGTCTTGTGCCAATTGACCCTTCGCTAAGGCCCGCCCCCCTTAGTTACTGTTGCTAAGTCTGTCAAGCATTCAGCAGCGCAATACTTCTGAACTGGCTGATGTCCCTGGAGTTCTGTTCCTTGGGAATAAAGACCGCTACGGCTCTTTGTCACTCTGATGGAATGCTTTGTTTTTTCCAGGAAGTTCTCATGAGGGTCCACAGGATCTTTAGCACGCCAGGGCAGTTCTTGTAGAGCTTGAATGGCACGCCGATTGGTCCTGGTGCTGATGCTGACCTTGGCTTTTTGACAACCTCTCTGACTTCGCAGAACTTGGGGAGCGTGATGTTGAACTGGGAGGTTGGTGGGGCAGGACAGGGCACATGCCCTGGTGGTCCTAACGGGTTGTTCCTTGCTGAATGGCTGTACTGGCCCCTGATGTGCTGCTTCAACTTTTCTTTCGTGACTTCTAGCTTCACGCTCTTTTTGTCCTCCAGCAGCTGTTTGGCATGCTTGAAGGGATTCTTGAAGAAATTGTCTCTTTCCTTCTCCTTCCTTTTCCTGCGCTTACGAATGTGCTCTGCCCTCCGTAGGCTGGCTAGTTTTCGCTTAACCTCATCCCATAGCATTTTCAAGCCCTCCTTCTCCCCTTGAGTTGCCTTCCTCCAATTCTTCCGGAGATGTTGCCGCCTCTGCACCAGTTGATCGATCTCCTTCTCCCTCCTTCCCTTTCCTCTCAGGGCAGCGGTCTGCTTGATGGTAATTTCGCCAAACCTGTCTTTGCACTCCTGGTACAAGATTTCTCCAAGCAAGTTGAGCTTGGCTCCCACACTGCCACGCAGTGACTGCTCTAGTACTTCGCTCAAGTCTGTGTCCAACTTCCGCCACACCTATGTTTCGTTTGCCTTTGGCAACTTGATCTTGTTCCTTCTCGCAGGTTCCCTCCTCTCAACTCTTTGGTTCGGTTCCGTACTTGGGGGACTGATTAGTGCGTCTCCTTGGTGTGCACCAAGGGGGTTACTCTCCACCGTTGGGCCCTGCTCCTCCACCGTCTGCCCGCCTTTAGATTAATGCGTACAATTATTTTAGGAAAGAAAGGTCAATATTTCCCAATTACAAGGACAAGCACAACTAGGCTTTCACAGACATAAGTTGAAGTTGATATTTTGAGGTTACAATATGGTACTATCAATCAATATTGAACAATGTATATAAATCTAATATGTTTACTTTTACCTGGCAACTTATACCTACATTTTTGTGCAAATGTAATTTCCATGCTGCATTTTCTACCAGTTTGTGTCCCTGTGCCCTCCACCCCTAGTAGCAACAAGCAAAAAGCTTAAATCTGTGGTGTGCTCAATATTGATACAAAGTTGATACAATTTTGGCATTTCAATGATGAAAATGTAACCCTATAAAACTGTTCATTCAACAACACTTTTTTCAACATTTAAAATTTGGCAGGTATTAAATGTTGATTCAATGTAGTTTTTTCAACCTCAACCAAGAACAACCAATTTGACCATAATTCAACTTTGAATTAACAACTTTTGCTATCTGGGCCCTGTCCCTACGCTAGTTAGGAATCTCCCTTTGTGGAATCAAGTCGGGACCGGCAAAGTAACACACTGGTGACCACTTTCCAATTGAAAAGGTTTTAATACAATGCGCAGGGGGAGGAATGCCGAAGGCGCTGCGACAGCGTTTATCCAGCAAATCTCAACTCAGTAACTGTAAGTGAGGGTTTAAGTACCCTTGTCCGAGGTGTCGCCGTTGTCCAGCATGCCGTTCCCCGGCAGGGAATATACATTGCACGCAGACATCCCGGAGGCACCCATTTGGTATATACGTAGTTAACAATGGAATTTGTGTGACCATCTGGCCCTATCAAGGTGGGGGCTGTTGTGGACGGTGTGTGTGTAAAATGTGTACTGGAAATGAAGATAAAACAAAAACATTTAAACAGAATAAAACAATCAATGAGGGTTATACTAAATTTCATACCTCAAACCTAACTACTAGGTAGGAGATATCTTCCCAGGTACAGTGAGACTACAAATGGAGTGATACAGTTGTTATGCACGATTATCTGCAAAAAAACATTTGTGACAGGTGAAATACTACTAGCCTGCACTTGTTGGATTCCTCGAGAGTACATGCTTGCACGCTGTTTAGACTTCTTCTGCTTCCAAGAGTTGTCTGAAACAAACACAATTTATTAAACATCTATAGTATTTTATGGACAATGTATACATTTCCTGATTCACAACTGATAAGAGCGTCTGAAAATATAGGCCATCAAGGTGTTGTTGGAAATTATATGGAACATGCCATTATATTATATAACAAGATGTTAGTGTTATACATTGAAATATGTAGGATATTATTGAAATAAGTGAATGCCTACATTATAGCACGGCTATTGTAACACACACACATTCACACACACACTCTCTCTGTAATCACACACACACACACACACTCTGTAATAAACATATTATTTTTTATTCTGTGTATGTCTGCTGAAACCACAATGGTTTAAAGAAATAGTGCCAAGAATAGTAAACCATTGTGGAGTGCCAAGAATTGGAGTTTTAGGGGGTTTCTGCAAAGGTGAATGTCAAGTAAGGTTAAATGTCAAGAAAGCAAGTTAAATGCCAACCAATAATATTGAAGTAAACAGAACTTATTTTAGAAAACCATTGCGGCGTGAGTAATGGAGACACCCACAAATTAGGAGGAGTTAAGCCTGTTCGAAAGGATATATGAGACATTGTAACTGGGGAAGAAGTTGGAATTCTCTGCAGAGACCTCCTGGTTTTATGATTGCTTGTTGAGAATAAAGTCTGATATTCTGAAGATTCCTGCCTCATCCTCTTTATTGAAAACTTGAAGAAGAAAAAATTAAAAAAGAACTCGTCGATCTGAAACCACGACAGTGCCCATTCAATTTTTATTACATCGTATTGCACCAATTCTCAGGGAAGTGAGAGTGGCCCATATATTCACATGGTAACAGGCCGGACTTCCTGCTCTGAACTACATAAGCAGTGCTTGGCGCTACATTACAGTTATGCAAACTGGAGCAGCTATGAGACTGCTGAAAAAATCTAACCATGTGTCTGAACTAAGGAAAACATAAAATTATATAAATCTGGGAGCGTCCCCTTTAAGGTAACATACCAAATTAAAACATGGGACAATAACCACAGAGTTGTATCCTTTATTTAGACAGGGAAATCAGCTGAGAGCAGAGCCCTCATTCACAGCGATGCCCTGGGCACAATACATTTACATTACATTTTAAGCATTTAGCAGACGCTCTTATCCAGAGCAACTTACAAGATGTGCATTAATACAAGGTGAGAACAATCAAAGTTAGCGTACAAGATCAGTGCAGTAAAACGACAAAGGACATCATTGCAGGCGTCTGCGTATCATACCTGTAACATTGGGAAAGAAAAGGTTAGTGGGTTTATTTTTTTTAATTTTTAATTTTTAATTTTTAATTTTTTTATTTTTTTTTGAACAAGTAAACAGTGGTGACGACAGATTGACTAGATGGACAGTGTTCAGTGGTAGTGGAGTCTGAAGAGGTGGGTTTTGAGTCTCTTGCGGAAGATTGGAAGTGATTCCGCAGTCCTGACCGATTGCGGGAGGTCGTTCCACCAACGAGGGACCAGGACAGAGAAGAGGCGAGACCGCGAGGAGCGGCTGCCAGGCGCCCGGAGGGATGGGGCAGTCAGTCTGCCAGCGGCGGCGGAGCGGAGGGGTCTGGACGGGGTGTAGGGCGTGATGAGTGACTGGAGGTACGGGGGAGCAGTACCTCTGGCCGCTTGAAAAGCCAGCACCAGTGACTTGAATCTGATGCGTGCTGCGATGGGGAGCCAATGCAGAGAGGAGAGTAGAGGGGTGACGTGGGTGAACTTTGGCTGGTTGAACACCAGGCGAGCAGCAGCGTTCTGGACTAGTTGCAGTGGCTTGATGGCACAGGCCGGAAGGCCTGCCAGCAAGGAATTGCAGTAGTCCAGACGTGAGATCACCAGGGCCTGGACCAGGAGTTGAGTGGCCTCTTGGGTGAGGAACGGTCTGATCCTCCGGATGTTGTGGAGGGAGAAACGGCAGGTCCGAGAGATCGCTGCAATATGGCTCGAGAAGCACAGCTGGTTGTCCAGGGTTACCCCAAGACTCCTGGCAGACTGGGACGGAGACACTGTGGAGCCTTCCACGGTAATTGACGCATCAATCATCGGGGAGTCCTTCGCAATACACAAGAATAATTTGTATATAATTATGTATAATTAAAATACATAACATAAATACACAATGCAAGCAAAGAAAGTCTGGGGTAAATCAAAACATCAAGAGAGGCAGGTATATTTCTGTAAGAATAAATCATGTATCTGTATTTTAAAATGATCCAGTGATACAAGTTTGTTTAAGCCAAATGTGGGGCAGAGTAGCTGAATGCTGCCATCCCGAGTTGGCACAGGGAACAATCATCATCAGGTAATCCTGTGAGCGTGTGCCATGGTTCATAGTTTTAGCATTTAACAGGGATGCCAAATAAACAGGCAGTTCATCCAGTAAACCTCTGCGAATGAACAGTGAGCTACATTGATCCCTTTGTACTGCAAGTGAAGGCCATCCAACCTGATAAAGTGTACAATGATGTGTTCTGTAATTATCACCAGTGATGAAGCAAAGGGCACTGTCATATACCGCATCAAGATAATTAATTGTAGAGGCAGCTGTATACATATAAATAATGTCACCATAGTGGATAGTTTATTTATAAGATTAAACCTTTTCAATTGGTGTACCCCTTAAGGTGCACATGGTTACTTCAGAGGGTTCATTACTAATGGTTTTAGATCTGGAAAATAGCATATACTTAGTCTTGTTTGGGTTTAGTGATAGCTTTTAGGGTTTAGAGTGCTTTTTGCATAGTAGTAAAATCAGATTTAAGGTTTTCAATGGCTAGATTGAAGACCATTGAAGATGCTGATAACTGTGTCCAGTGGCGATTTTAGGGTTTTAAAACAGGGGGTGCAATGAACAAAAATAATGTTCTTTTAAATGTTTTTTGACATTGATTTGAAAATTATAATATTTTCATCCCAACAGTAGGTAAAATCAAGGCCGTAACCATGGAGTCAACATTGGGGGGGACCAAATCAATTTATTTATATTTTTATATCAGCTAGGCTATATATTGGGGGGGACATTTTGAGCATATCTGAATATTGGGGGGGATGTGTCCCCCCCAATATATATGGTCGTTTCGGCCTTGGGTAAAATACTGCACCCGCGGTAAAATCGCCACTGACTGTGTCGTCGGCATATAAATGAATAGATATTTTTGACGTTTACGCCCATGTCGTTTATGTATATGTAGCCGGTAGGACTTTAAGACCCAGGGGCAGCATTGAGATAGGGCTTCCCTCCCAGTCTGTATATTGCGACATTTCCTCTAGCTGTTGGGGTGCTTTGTTTGAGCGGAAGTATTCCGGGAGCGAGAAAGCGCTTTGGTTTATGTATTTTACAGTGGTCGAGAAATGTGTATACTGGATTTGTTGACTGGTGACAATCAGCTACAATTGCTTGGGGTCTGTTTGTAAAGTAGTCTTGAAACCAGTTGTAGGCATTGTGATCCAGGCCAACTGATTGAAGTCTTTCAAGGAGGAGATTGTGGTCAACGGTATCAAACTTTGATAGATCAACAAATAAGGCTATGCATTTTGGTTTTTTGTCTAGGGAACATGCTACATCATTAAACACCTTACAGGCGGCAGTTATTGTACTATGACCAGTTCTAAACCCGGATTGATAAATTGAAAACACCATTTACAGATAAAAGCATGCATAGTTGAGAGTTTACTCTAGCTGTTCTAAATGTATTTCTAAGCATGGTCATTTTGAGATGGGACGGTAATTATTTACTTTGCTTGTATCACCCCCTTTATGTACTGGCAGCACATGAGTGGATTTCCATGTTTCGGGAATACTACCTGTGGTGATGGTTAAGTTAAAAATATGTGTTATTGAATGTTTTTTGTTTTTTAATGCATTTAGCAGACGCTCTTATCCATGTAATGTGCAAAGGTGCAGCATACCTTCCAAAGTCCTCAACAAAGCGCCTGTAGCATGAGGCGAAGCCAATAATTTTTTTAGGGCTATTAATACCATTAATCTCATTTTGTCTTGCAATAGTATTCTTGTTTATCATACTGATTCTGACTGACTGATTCTTCAGAATGGTTTGTAGGAAGTTACGTTCTGTCCGTGTGGTCATATATTTGTACCAAAATAAGTGCACAGGAAAAGGGAAAGGGAGTGCCACCTGTGGCATCGAAAAATGTAAATGTGAGTTATTGAGTTATATGAGAATGTCTAGAAATTCACAGCGATAGCGACATCTCACTTTTCACTACACCAGTTTTGACTTCACGCTTGACGCTTTAAGCGGGGACATAAAACTACGCCACAGGCGCAAGAATATTAATAGGCTACATTACACGAGGTAAGAATGCAAATGCTTTGTTGTCGTAAAGTGATAAAACGTAAACGTTCTTAACTGTATGCTCTGGAAACATGCAAATCGTTTGTATAGGCTACTGACATAGTATACCGAGTATACTACTGTTTGTATAAGAATGTAGATTTTATAGAACATTATTTTATACGTGTACAGTTATACATTTAGAAAATTATTGGTCTGTTTTTTATTCAGTTTAATCCAAATAACCGCCGTTTATGTGACCGCTTTGTTTTCAATGCAATAAAACTGAACACAGGGGCTATTAGAAATATTTTTTTTATCTAGAACTCTGGAACAACTCAAGCAAACCACGGCAAAGTGAGTTTTAATTTGGGTATTCGACACTCTTTATCACGATCTTCAACGATACGTTCAATTGCGCTGAGAATAGGCTCATTGTGAAGAAATATTGTAGGCTACACGGTGTTTCCTTATTATGAATGTGGCACATAACAAAAAAATATCAAGGGGTAGAAAAAACATTGTGATTTGAAGAGAGTAGGCTAATGTGACTAATTTTGAATTAAATATATTTTATCATATCAATACATCTTATTTCTCTTCTTTTTATATTGAAACAGGAATACCCAAGCCGGTATACGATTTAAGCGCAAATATATTTAAATAGCAACCCGTTTGCACTAGACTACCGTTTATATATTTAAACTATTAGATAGCCTACATTTAAGTTTCTTTTCGTGGAAAAAAATGTAGGGATAGATACATAAATGTCAGGCTAAGTAACAAGGAAACAATGAATAACCCGATGTTCTTTTATATCAGCCGTTTCATTGAAAGCATAGGCAACGCGCGATACAGTAACTTGATCCTTAACTATTAGAAAACCTGTAAACTGTATTTAATGTCGGTCATATTGCTTGACCGACATTATCCGTAGTGTTGATGGTTCACAACGATTTGCAAACCCCCGACACTTAGTAGGCTAAGTAATAATTTCCGCTATGGAAATCACCTTTTCAGTGTTCCTGTTGACCTAGAAAGAGATGTGCCACCGTGGCATGATCTCATAGTAGTAGGGGGGATTAAGCTCAAAAAATGGCCAACTCGTTACGCGGCGGACAGAAGCACCAAATTTGGTACACACACTCTTTAGGATGTATCTCACCATCTCAGAAGGGGTGCCCAAAAATTTGGACCCATTAAAGGCTTTTTAAAAGGGGAAATCCAAAATGGCCACCAGAAAAGACCCAAGATTCCTAAAAAGTGATATAATGCTGACATTTTGGCTGATTGTGCTAATTATAGCTTTTACATTTATAGTAAATAGACTAATATTAAAGGATTTGCCCAAAATAACCCATGAAAAATGTCTTAAATACATTTTAAACAGCTTTAAACACCAAACATAGGCTTAAAAACACTCGGAATGAGATGACCTTCCAAATGAATCCTTTTCTGAGTGATATATTGTCAATGGCATATATACATAATTGTTTTTAAAAACTTTTAAAAGACCCAATGAATGATTATCTATAGATAATATATTGTTAAAATCTTCATATGACCAGAGATCAAGCCCTCTATTGGGGCATAACTCATTAGCATTTTAATGCCCCAAAATTGGCTAATTTCTTATGTTGTGGATAGAAGCACACAGTTGGATGTACTATTGCGAATGTATAGAAATGTTGTATCATTGCAAACAAGACACTGGACTGAACCTGGACTGACCCTTGGGGAAGGGAGGTAGGGGGGTGTGAGGGGGCGGGGCTTAACTAATCAATAAAGGCAGTATATCAGAACAGTGCTCGGTTCAATTATGTATTTTGTGCTGGAAAAAAACACTCCCCCTGGATTATGAAGTTCACATTTAGCATGTAACTAGCTTAGGTTAGTTTCCCATTGGCACCGAATGAATTTGAGCTACCGTAACTTTTACAGTTTACAGATGCCTGTAGTTACTAACGTAAACGTTAGACTCTGGAAGTACAGTAGGCTATATCACATTGTCCTTACTAGCGTAAAAGTTAGACGCTGGCAGTATATCACATTGTCCTGACTAGCGTCAAACTAGTCACTGACTAGCGTCAAATCTAGTCACTGACTAGCGTCAAATCTAGTCACTAGCGTAAAAGTTAGACGCCTGTAGTGTGCTATCAGCGAATTGTGGGACAGTGAGTGGAAGGGGGTGTGTCTTCTTACTAATATTTGCTCTGCTTCTCATTTTCTGTTCAGTTGTCATTAGATTGATCTAGAGTAGAGACCTAACTAATTTTGCGTAGCAGTAATATTGAAGTAGCTTTATTCAACCAACAGCCTTTTAAAGGCTTTCAAACATTACATTACGGTCATTTATCAGACGCTTTTATCTAAAGCGACTTCCAATAATTTTATTTTATTTTATTTTTTTGGTCAGTGTTAAGGTTAGGGTAAGGAAACATGGACTGGAGTGTGTGCGTGATTTGCTCAGAGGGAGGAGGGGATATGAGGTGTCCAGCAGATTCTCTGCAAAGAAACGGTGCAGAGGTGTACAGCACTTTCCTTAAGTTAGTTAAAGAATTTAAGGAATTGGATGGGATGCCTGTGGAGATAGATTTCAAAGGTTGTGGTACAGTTGAAGCTTTTGAAGAAAATAAAGCCAAATGGCACAAGTCATGCCATCTGAAATTTTCATTCTCAAAGTTAGAGAAATTACGAATGCGTCAGAGTCTGAACAAAAGAAAACAAGACTCCGTTGATGAAGACTTGCGGCGATCCAAGCGCCAGTCCATTTCAAATACATGTCCTAGTGAGTGCCTGTTCTGCTCTTTGAAGACAGGTAAACTCTGTCAATGTTCAACAATGGATCTTGATAACAGTCTGCGGAAAATGGCCACTGAAATGCAGGACACAGCTCTGTTGGCAGGAAATATGCATCAATACTATTTTCAAAAAGCTGGGGAAGAAAATGAGTTTGGCTCTACCAGGATTCCACTCATTCACAGGCTGTGATACAACTTCACAGTTCCAGGGCAAGGGCAAAAAGACAGCCTGGGCTGCATGGAAATCATTTCCAGAAGTGGCAAATGGCTTCATTGCAATGACGGCTAATCCTTTTCAACCGCTTAGCCAGGAATCAAACAGTTTTGCATTGCTGGAAAGATACACCTGTGTTCTGTATGACAAGACAACTGACATTGAAAATGTCAATGATCTAAGGAGGACCTGTTTGCTCAAAAATGTCTCTCAATGGAAAACATTCCTCCCACACAGGCTGCACTGCTACAACATTCAAATCGAGCAGTTTACCAAGCTAGCATTTGGTCCAAAAGTCTGAAAGCTATCCAGTCTGTACCGTCTCCTGAAAAATATGGATGGACCAAAGTAGCTGATTCGTGGACACCTTTATGGACACAGTTTGTAGAGAACTCCTGAAGTGTGGCTGCAAAGCTGAGCCCCTCTGTTCTCGAAAGTGTCGATGCCGGGATGCTGGGTTACCTTGCACAGCATTATGCCAATGTGCTGGAACATGTGAATTGGCACACGTGAGTCACTACTAGACAGCAATGAACAAGAAGATGTAGAGTGCAAATGTAAATAAGAAGATGCAGAGTGCAAAATAAGCAAGAAGATGCAGAGTGCAAAATAAATAAGATGATGCAGAGTGTACATGTAAACAAGAAGATGCAGAGTGCAACATAAATAAGAAGATGCAGAGTGCAAATGTAAACAAGATCAGAGTGCAAAATAAATAAGAAGATGCAGAGTGTAAATGTAAACAAGAAGATGCAGAGTGCAAATGTAAACAAGAAGATAGAGTCAGAGTGCAAAAGTAAATAAGAAGATGCAGAGTGCAAACTAAGCAAGATGATGCAGAGTGCAAAATAAGTAAGATGATGCAGAGTGTACATGTAAACAAGAAGATGCAGAGTGCAAAATAAATAAGAAGACGCAGAGTGCAAAATAAGCAAGAAGATGCAGAGTGCAATTGTTTAGACAACCATTTGGAATTTCTTCAACAGCTCACTTCCTGTTTAATAGTTTTTGGGGCACCCCTTCTAGGATATATAACGATCACTCAATGTACGTACCAAATTATATGCTTTTATGACGTCCTTTTTGTGCTTTATGTCAATCGCTAACTGTTTAGGCGGCCATTTAGAATTTCTTCTACAGCTCACTTCCTGTTTTAAGATTTTTTTGGGTACCCCTTCTAGGATGTCTTAGGATCACCCAAGGGACATTTGTGCCAAATGTTATGCTTTTATAAGATTCTTTAGGTGTCTTTTGAGTCAACTGCAAACAGTTTAGATGGCCATTTTGAATTTCGTCAATAACTCACTTCCTGTTTAAGATTCTTTTGTCTTTTGAGTCAACTACCAACAGTTTAGGCATTTAGAATTTCCCTCACTTCTAGGATGTCTTAGGATCACACAAGGGACATTTGTGCCAAATGTTATGCTTTTATGAGATTCTTTAGGTGTCTTTTGAGTCAACTACCAACAGTTTAGGCGGCCATTTAGAATTTCGTCAATAACTCACTTCCTGTTTGAGATTTTTTTGGGCACCCCTTCTAGGATGTCTTAGGATCACCCAAGGGACATTTGTGCCAAATGTTATGCTTTTATGAGATTCTTTAGGTGTCTTTTGAGTCAACTACCAACAGTTTAGGCGGCCATTTAGAATTTCATCAATAACTCATTTCCTGTTTAAGATTTTTTTGGGCACCCCTTGTAGGATGTCTTAGGATCACCCAAGGGACATTTGTGCCAAATTTTATGCTTTTATGAGATTCTTTAGGTGTCTTTTGAGTCAACTGCCAACAGTTTAGGTGGCCATTTTGAATTTCGTCAATAACTCACTTCCTGTTTAAGATTTTTTTGGGCACCCCTTCTAGGATGTCTTAGGATTACCCAAGGAACATGTGTATCAATTTCCATGCTTCTATCCGCCGCGTAACGAAATTTCACATAATTCCCCCTACTATAGGGCATTTTCACACCTGTACTTAGATGAATTTGTTCCGAATCAAGGACTAATTTCTTACAATGTTGCATTTACCCCTTCAGTTTCTTTTCACACGGCAATATTTCTAAGCTGACCAAAATTTATGAACAAACGCCATGTGTGAGCAAACTGCTTGCTTATTGGTCAGAATTGTTGTGAGGGAATTGTTTTCCTGAAAGGACACAGGCTGTGTTCGAAACCGTTCCCTATTCCCTAAATAGTGCACTATATAGTGTGTTCGCCATTTTGTAGCGGTGTCCGAATTCTCAACGGTTAATTTCGTTCAGTATATAGTCCACTATAAAATACCCACAATTCACAGCGATTTCTAGTGAACAGCGAATGTACCCTACAATTTCTCCCGTATACCACAATGCAATGCGGTCGTGTCTTAGTTAGCTCACGACTTCCATAACGGTAGCTATTGGTGGCTAAAGCAGTGGCTAGCAGACAGCACCACAGTTGACAAAACCACACTTGCACATCATTAGAATGTCAACAATTTATTTGGGATTTAACATTCAAAACTGAACATGCAAACCCAATACTACCTGAGTACATTTCAACCTGCTGTCATGAGTGCTCGGTTTGTTTACGTGATACTAGGCGCGTCCGCTTGCGTCACCTGAATAGGCTATTCGGCACTTTTTTTTTAACGCAAATGACATTCAGTGTAGTGTCCGGAAACAGTTTAATCGTTCACTACATGGAACACTACATAGGGAGCACTACATAGGGAATAGGGAATGAGTGAATGGTTTCGAACACAACCACAGTCTAATAGAGCCCTCGCTGGGGCCTGGACCTTTTTCCTCATCAGAGGAGAGGTAGCCCTTTTCCTTGGTAGCAGAAAACTATTTGTTTAGTTATATATCTGGATGTTTATATATCTGGGGCGTGAAGTGCATGTTTGTGAAGGAGCGAGAGAAAGTTTGCAGGAAGGGGTGAATTTAAAATAAAAATAGGTTTAAAAAAAACCAACCAAAAAAAAAAAAACAGTTGCTTGAACTTCAATTTGGTTGTATTACTGTGCTGGTAAGCTACTGCTTGAAGTATTTCCTTCCGCCCGTGAGTGTGGATCCACCGTGTGAAGTTAGAATAGATGCAGGACAACGTCACTGTTTCAAACTTGAGAGTAGAACTTGAGCATCTCACCATAAAGATTTTCAATTCTCAATGACAGCAATAACGCAAATCTCAATGCTTCTATCAATCTCTCAATGCCTCATTATACGATCACCCCATACTGTTTGCTTGCAGACGCTAAGAGGATGGACTTTTATCTTAGCTGGAGCTTTCAGGGTGGTGGCTCAAATAGTGACTGTTTTCATATTGTCTCACAGCAAACTGCCTTTACAGTAGGCCTGACAATGGCAACAAGCCTAACACTATGAGCGTAAAATGTAAACTGCAAGTATGGCCAGTGAACAAATGATAATAACCAAAAGCCTGGGTTTCTCCCCCTGGAAATTCCCAGAAACCCTGATCATGAACACTTGGGGCTGAATCTAGCTGAGAATCTGCTCTGGGGTGAGTTGCCATGTTGCTGACATGCTTTTGTTATTCAGGCAAAACCAGGACCTGGCAAGATGGCCATGGCCAACCGCACGACTGTTTATGGGCCATGTGTGCAGTTTGCCGGCACAGTGAAAAATGACATTTATTTTGAAGGTAAGCCAACACAAAATGTATCACATTATTGCATTAGAGCATGGGTTTGTGAGTTGCATGGCACTGTTATGGGAGATCTCCTGTGAACACACATGCCCATCTGCCCGTATTTGTCAAATATTACAGAAAAGGAAGGGCTCTTTTGCATGAAATTTGGCCACACACACACACACACACACACACACACACACACACACACACACACACACACACACACACACACACACACACACACACACACACACACACAACTATGTATAGTACAGAACAATAAGTTATCAGTAAACACTTCTGATATGACCAATATTCTGATTGCAAAAAATTACAAAGACATTACTGCTGCATGAAAGAGAAAAAGTGCACAGCAAAAATGCTGTAAATGTAAATATGTGTTTAACCATTGTGTACATGAAAAATAAAGAATGAAGTAGGAGAAATGAGTCATTCATCATGCTGTCCTAAGCTAAAAATAAGACTTTTTAGGATTAGTGGATTCTAAGGCACAACCGGTTTGGTTCAGAGTTTCTGTCATTAGTAGTCTATACACTGTAAGGCACATGCTTATATGGGTATTTAACATTTTTTTATACATTTTTTTTCCGGATTTTATCCAGTTTTTCTCCCAATTTGGTTGACAATTACTCCCGCTATTCTTAGTTCAATCCCCTCCCTCGTAGTTCGCTGTGACTGGCAGTGACAATGGCGAAGCACTGCCTCCTCCGAGACAGCACTCATCCTGCTGTAATTCAACTGTAATTCCGGCACCCCAGAACCACTCTTGTGTGCAGCGAACTGTGTCGGCTTCCCTCCCCCCTCCCTGGGGCAGACAGCCAATTGCCGCCCCGGTGGCACTCCCGGCCAGAGCCGACTCTGGCGCGACGGGGAATCGAACCCCGGTCGCCGTGGCCAGCATCGGACGTTGAAACCACTGGACCACGTGGGAGGCCCTGGTATTTTTATTTGTTAAGAAGCAAAACAATACAACACAAAAAGTGTATTATGCAGGTGTTGTTGAAAGTATCTGATAGATAACCAGGCAGTTAAGCTATTTCATGTTTGAAAAGGTGTTCCAGGAACTTCAGCGATATTTGTGGGTGTGGAGGAAGGAAGGTTTTATATTCTACCATGACAGGATTCTTAATAATAAACACAAAGGTCATGACTAATGATTAGGAATGTCACTGCAAGAAGCATACATTACGTCACATCTCTTACACCTTACTGTGACTCAACAATATACTTACCATCTGTCTGTCTGTCTGTGTTGTCTGTTTGTGACATTGCGGGCAACCTAAGAAGTTGAGATCGGAGGTAATGTATGAATTATGTACCATTACTACTAACCTCTCTTTTGGTGTCTCTTTTGGTGTACGGCAATATTTAGCCATACTAACATCAATTAACTGATGTTATAGGGCGATAACAGGCTTTAAACATTTTTTTTTATCAGGGTTCATAGCACTGGTTATATACTTACATGTATTTGCAACAACTGCATATTTTAACATCAGAGGTCTGTAGTGTTACAAATGTATTCAGTTTAAATGAATGATAATATGTTCCAGTATTTAGCATTTTATCTCTATATTTCAATGGTGGTGAATAGACAAAACGAATTTGTAATTTAATTGGTAATCCCAGCTAACACTACACACTATTTTCTAAATACAGATGCTGTCTGTGTTTATTAATACAAATATGTACCATGCTTAATAGCTAAACCATGTATGTACTGATTTCATTATATAATCATAATAATTTATTATGCACAATTAACCACAATTACATATGTTTAAATGTGCCAGCTATAAAGAGAAAGCAAATATTGTTTTGAGCCAGATAAGAGCTGACCGCTGCATTCTCTTCACTACCTACTCCAAAGGGTGTAGTACATCTCAATAACTACACAGTGCTTGAAATACTGCCCAGTGTATCTTAATATAGGAGCAGTTCTATTGATTACGTTTTGAATCGTAAATGGTGTGCAACATAAATAGGAATCGAATTGTGACAATTCGATGATTATTTCAGAATCAGTTCAGAATCACAGATTTTAGAAGGTAAAATGGAACATGGACAAACAGGTCGTTTTTAGCTCAATTTTGAAGATATGGGAGTATTAACAGTAATTATCTGTCTGTTTATTATGTCATTCACTTTGTTCCAACGTTGTTTTCACAAGAATTTTGTACCTAATAATTTCAATCAATCTTTTCCCTTATTGGTGATCTGCAGATTATGAGTCAGACTGTTTTACAATAACCAAGACCTCTTTCAAGACATACATCCAGAGAGGAATTTATTTCCTTGTGGCACATAAAAACCACTTGCAATTTGAGACGAGGTACGAAACACCAATGACAGGTACGTATCTACAGGTCCAATACTGTATGACTAATATACAGGGGAAAAACATTCCACCAGGGACACCCTAGCAGATATTGTCCCCACCACTTTTCTTAGTTAAAACAACATTGAAAATATCTTGAAGTTTCGCTTTAGACACCACAGAGGCAACGGCACTAGGACCATGTGGAAAAAAGGTGCCTCTCCAACTAGGTTTAACGTCAGGCACATCCAGCTCATAGGTCCAGCATCTCTCATCCTGCCCCTCTGTAAGATAAACTTTGTGTTTTTATGAAATCCTTATATTACAGTACTGGTGAAGAGAGTTTTGGGCATCATTCCATGTTGAGTATTTAGTATCTGCTAGATATAAGAAAGGTGAGAGATCTTTATTCGTGTAACGATTATTTTAAATAAAATACTTTGAAGCATTTGACTTTGTGTGTGTGTATTATTGTTAGCTAATGTTAATCTTCTCAGTTATACCTAGCTAGCCAACAGAATTAGGGTTTTACGTCTTTGTTGGCAAGCTTTCTTAGATAAGAATAAGAATAAGAATAAAGCTATCTAACTGGGGGGGTGTAGCATTAGCAATAGACAAACTAATGTATTGCAAACATGCTGGTATTGCTGGTTCTTTGATGGTACAAATATTTTTATGTCTCAATTTTGGACATTGTATGTTATTATTTTCCCTCTTGTTTGTTTGCAAAGATGGCCAGTTCATTATCAGTACTTACAAAGACTGTGGTCGTACACAGCTGGGATGCACACCTGCCATGCTAATGGTATCCATTGAGGAAAAGAAACGGATCATGTTCTGCTGTGAGGAGGACAATAAAAAGGTCGTCAAACTACAGGTGAGCTGTTCTACATGGGAAGGTTGGCTATAAAACTGTTAATGTATATTTATATGTATATATGTAGGGAAAAAAGCCCATTGAGATATAATCTCTTTTTCAAGGGAGACCTGGCCAAGAAAGGCAGCAGAACAGCATTTAAAAGTTACATTGACACACATATGACAATACAATACATTAAAACATCTTACAAAACACCTATATATATACCTAAATAATCCAGCCTATGGGAAACATCTACACTCCTCCTTAAGGACATCTGCAACCAGGGTTTTGAACTCCCTAAGTATATAGGTGGGGGTAGTATTTATAGAATAATTTTAGAGGGGGTCGGGGTAATATAAAAATGGAAAACATGAGCATGAAAACATCTCTCCCCATCTTTCATAATTTTTTATTGGGAGTGGCTCTGGATCTGGATCTGGATTTCCAAGGCTCCACATCCATGATTTCGCAATTTCAAGTAATATCCACAATATTTTCATTTTTACATTTTACATTTTAGGCATTTAGCAGATGCTCTTATCCAGGGCGACTTAGACAGTTTACATTTATTTACATACAATCCATTTATACAGCTGGATATTTTACTGAAGCAATTCAGGTTAAGTACCTTGCTCAAGGGTACACCAGCAGTGCTCCCACCTGGAAATTGAACCTGCAACCTCTTGAGTTACAAGCCCAGCTCCCTAACCATTACACTACACTGCCAGCCAAACTTCAAATTCAACTCCAGCAGGACCACACCACCTTGAGTTTGTTTAGGCAGTGTGGCTATGTTTTGTATTTTAGCAAGGGGGTTACTGAGCTTGCTAATAGGTAATGTGGAAAAACAGAGCTAAGTTAAGTTGAAGCCAGCCAACTATCAATATTGGCTAGAATGCTGTCTGACAATGGTTGTGATAGAGTTAGTTCACATCAGTTAGCTAGCTAATTATCGATAGCTACATTATGATTAACTATCTAGCTAGCTAACAACATGTAAATGTATTTTAGCTAGGATATTACATGACATCATTAAGTCACAGAAGCAAAGCCTTCAAGGAGCTGGGTCCAGAGCCACTCCCTTTTAAATGTTCTCCGCTTACATTTTTCCCTTTTCTTTTCTTCAGGACCACACTCCCCTTACGGACATAAAGGGATCTAGCAATGAAGCCTTATTCTTCCTGCGTTATATGAGGGCATGCACTGGCTGCTGTAAAATTGAATCCTCCATTTGGCGTAATTGGTTCCTGGCTATTGAAGCCGAAGGAGACAGTCCTAAGAAGCTGGTGCTGAAGGAGGGTAGTGTAGCAGAGTTCAAGTTTAGTATTTAGGTTTTTGCCTATTATAGGTTTTGAGAATGGCTCCCATTCGGATCCACAAAATTCTACTATCATTATCTTAGCTGTTTCATCGCCTATTTGGTTGAAATTTGGCACATCTCTTCGGATAGCCCTGTACAATATATTCCTCGACTTTGTAGGTGTTTTACTTGTTATTAAAATCATAATTCATTCGATGCACACGCCCATTGACTTTGAATGGTGAGCAACCAACGTTTTTTTATTTCTTTTATTTTTTATTACCCACCTCCACCCCCCCTCTTCAGGAGGACAACTTTATTATTAAAAAAATACTTTATTTACTTTATTATTATTATCCATTTCTTTTCTCTCTTTTTTACCTTCGTATTCTTTTATTATTATTATTATTATTATTATTATTATTATTATTATTCCCCCCAACCCTCTGCCACTCTAATTGCATCTTTCCTGATACTCATATAATACACTTTCTTGTGCCATACAGCACTCAATTTTACAATGATGCTTTATAAAGTTCTTGAATCTATCAATTCGCAGAGCTCCCACTGATTCTGACCTAAAAATAAAAACTTTCCCAAGGAGTATAATAACATTAACTATTATTTGAGTTTGGTCTCGTAAATCACCCAATAGCACTTCCGGCAAATCCAATTGAAGCTGGCCATTATGGCGAAAAAACAATCCTGAACATGTATCCAGAACAAAGCCACAAAAGGACAATTCCAGAATAGATGGTCAACTGACTCAGTCTCTTCTTGGCAGAATCTACACATGGATTACTGTTCAATATTCCAGATACAGAGCATCTTTTTAGTAGCCAAAAACGTATATATTAATTTAAATTGGAAGTACCTTAATGATGAGTCTATTTTTATCCTGTATATCAAATTGAACACCTGATGCCATGGTAATGGAGCATCCAACATATATTCCCAACTATCCAAGATCTTGTAAGGGGTGGCTATTAATGTTTTAACTCTTAAATAAAAGTGATACATTTCTCTATTTATACTTTCCTTTGACCAGTAGGCAAACTAGCTTCTGACCATTTCCTTTACCAATTTCTCTTTTCCATGTTTGTGGTAAAGCCCCAATGAGTTGATTAAATTTTTGTAATGTGCAAACATTTCCATAAATATTGATTAGTTGTTTATAAGACATCATTTTACCTTTCATATTCACAATATAATTTATAAAAATAATGCCTTTATCAAACATACTTTTACAAAAGATAGGCTTTCTATCTATTGACATATTAGAGTTTAACCATATAATTTGTTGTAATATTTGTTCAGTATTTTCTGGAGGATAAAACTGAAATTGCAGCCAACTTTGTATCGCTTCTTTCAAAAAAGGTGACACGTTACAAAGTATATTATCTTTAAACCACAGGAAATTTGAGGTTTTTACTTGCAAAAAGGGGAAATACCCCTTTTTGAACATTGGATGGGCATTCTTTAGTATTCTACTAGAAAACTAATTTGAGTTCAGATCAAATTTATGAATCAGTGAGGCTTTTAGTGAGAGATTCAAGGCTTTTAGGTTTAATAATCTCAAACCACCCGATTCATATTCATTATAAAGATATATGCATTTTACCTTATCAGGTTTATCATTCCATATAAATTTGAAGATTTTTTGCTCATATGATTTAAAAAAGGATTCACCTGGAGTAGGTAAGGCCATAAATAAATATGTAAACTGGGATGAATCTAGAGAGTTAATCAAAGTAATCTTACCATAAATTGTCAAATGTTTCCCTTTCCATGGCTGCAAATTTGTATCTATATTCTTTTCTTTTTTTATTTCAGATTTTTTCCCATTTTTCTCCCAATTTGGTTGCCAATTAAACCCTCTATTTATTTAAATTCCCCACCCCCACGAGTCCGTCGCCCGTCCTCCGGGAGCGAGACACACATTCCTGGCCGAGTGTTCCCGCCTCTTCCATTTTTTGTATTAACTGGATCTTTGTATTGGCCCTTTGCCTCCTGTTTGAATAATAAAGAGATCAGACCTTCTTGTTGGGTCCCAGAGAGTGTACCCTTATCATATGAATAGTTAAAACATGTAAGTAATGGATCTTTAATTAATTCATAAAATGTTTGATACACCTTAATTGGAATGCTATCAAGGCCCGGGGTTTTTCCAGATTGAAAGGACTTCATTGCCAAGAGAAGCTCCTCTTCTGTAATTAAGCCTTTGCAAGACTTTCTGTATATTTGAGAGTTTAACATGATTTTGGGGGAAAAAGTCCTTACAATATGCTTCATTTAGTGGAGTTGGTGGATACTGAAATGAAAACATCTTTGCAAAATACTTTGCTTCCTCATTCAATATATCAACCGGTGCAGCAAGAATTACACCATTATTTGCAATCAATGTTTGAATATTTTTTGTTGTTGTATTTCTGTATTGAAGATTTAGAAAAAACATTTTCCCCCTTCTCCATCCACTTTGCTTTATTTCTATAATATACCTTACATGACCTTTCTTGAAAAAGTTATTCCAGTTATTTTTGTTTTCCATCTAATTGATCCAATACATCTATTGATACACTATCTGAGCCATCAACAAGTAATGTGAGCTCTTCAATTTCCTTTCTCTCTTTTGATTTAAACTGTTTTTGTTTTATTGAAGAATATTGGATTGAGTGGCCTCTAAAGGCACATTTAAAAGGGTCCCACACAATAAGAGGATCTGCTGATCCTATATTGTGAGAGAAAAAGTCTGCAATAAATTCCTTTGTTTTTACTATAAACATATTGTCCTGTAATAACATTTGATTGAATTTCCATTTCCAAGAATTTCCCACGGCCCCATGGGAATTCAGTAAGAACTAAGTAAAGTGCTATAAGCTGATGATCAGATCTCAATTTATCTTCAATTAAGACTTTTCTTACTTTCGGTACCATGGAAAAGGAAGTAAGAAAATAGTATTTGCGACTTGCTTGATTTTATCTCCTCCAAATATATCTAATTAAATCTGGTCCATTGTATCCATAATCAAGGCTGGACTGGCTATATAGTCTACCGGGCCGATTCCCGGTGGGCCGGTCTAGTTTTGGGCCGGTAGGGCCGGTATAATTATTATTTTTAATTTAAAAAAAATATATATATATATATATATATTTTTTTTTGCTCATCTAACGGCCAACAAAAAATGGACAGCGGCCCATTGGTTCATTTTCTATACTGACACTGGGCCGCCCAATCACATGCTTTTTGCCATCGAACAGCCGCCCCAAAATGGACAGCGGCCCATTGGTTCATTTTCTATACTGACACTGGGCCGGCCCAATCACATGCTTAAGCCCAACCCCCCCTCTGGTATGCTCAACCCTGACCCCTCCTCCCTGTTGTCAATCATGTCATGACATGTCTTGTCAGTTGAGAAATGGATCAACAAAAGCGCAAAGGAGGTGCCCAGAAAATCAGAGAGAAAAAGAAAAAAGAGGAGGCCTCGAAAAAAAAAAAGTTGGCAGAGGAGGCCTCGAAATGCAGTCACTCGGAAAATAACACACATGTTCTCTTATGAATGTTAGGGAGCACAGAATGGCAATTTCATTGTTTAAAACAAATGCATAATTGGTGGCCGTTAGAACACACTGGCAGTACAAAAGTCGTTACACTGGTGAAATGAATAAAGCTAGCTAACTAACCAACACCACTGTCAACATGGTTGAATTCATCCACATATCCATAATATAATTATTAGTTGATGTATTTTTCGTAATGTAATCAGCTAGCCAACATCAAGCTAGCCAACCTGAGCTAGTAAGGTCTCACTCCACTTGTGCTTGGTCAGCTGTCATAAAAGCTAGTTTCTGACGTCTGTTTTCTGCCACCAGTATGCGCATGCATCTTATTATGACATAAACTTCTGAAATTGGTCTATTGCTAACTCTAGATGAGCCTAGTAGTAGTAGTAGTTGTTGTTGTAGTAAACTAGCTCTGTTATTTTGAATATGGCTATCATTTTTTTGAATGTGGCTACTGGCTATCATCATGCTACTACTGTAGTGATTTTGTAGAATTGTGGTGCCATATTTGGAAAATTCTACAGGCTACATTGTCAGGCTACAGGCTATTTTTTAAAAAAAATATAATTTGTTTTATGTTTTGATATTGTTTACCAAAATTGTTATTAAATACTTTGAATTATTCCTACGACTTTGAGCAGAGCTTTTTCTTTAACAATTACTTAACAGTATGAGTATGGGTATTGTTTGCTCAGCAGCCACGTCTCATCACCTTGGAATAAGTCAACAGTGAGTGAGTACACTGGTCCACACTTGCATTGGTATACTTGATCTGTCCATGACACTGATGATTTGATGAATGGTAGATATGCATCATATGCATATTGAACAGACTGCAAGGATGTCGTAGTGATGGGCGGTGTCCGACCGATTGTGATGGGCCGGTCTGAGCCAAATGGCAGGGCCTATTTTTTGTCCCAGTCCAGCCCTGTCCATAATATTTAATATTTCTTTATTAAAAAGGCATGTGGGTGATGATTAGTGGTATTATTTCCTTTACGATCAATTGCAGTATTTAAAACCGTATTATAGTCCCCTACCATGATAAAATATTCAGGTGTGGCTTGTAAGCCCAGTGTATTATTGTAAATATTCTCAAAGAAGTATGGATCATCATTATTTGGACCATATTGGTTGATAAGACAGATCTGTTTATCATCTATTAATATATTTAAGATGATCCATCTTCCTTGAGAATCTTTTTGTGAGGGTTGTATTTTAACTTCCAAGTTATTAAAAAAAATAATCATAACCCCTTTTGAGTTTTTTTGCCCATGAGAAAAAATTATTGATCTCTCCCATTCCTTCTCCCAGAACGCTTCATCTGCTGATGTTGAATGTGTTTCAGGGCAGGGCAGGCCAGGCAGTGTGGTATAATGGTTAGGAAACTGGGCTTGTAACATTAAGGTTGCAGGTTCAATCCCCAGGTGGGACAAAAAATGTAAACTGTAAGTCGCTCTGGATAAGAGCGTCTGCTAAATGCCTAAAATGTAAAATGTAAAATGTTAAAAAAAATGTTTCTTGCAAACATAAGATCGAATGTTCCTTAACCTTAAGCCAGGTAAATATTGCTAGTCTTTTTTTATGATCCGCTAAGCCATTACAATTGTAACTGGCTATACTCATTTCTCCAATTACCATATTTAGGGACTAGGTTTCAGAGAGAGAAAAAAAAGAATAAATAAATAAAAACAAGATGAAAAAAAACTGAAATGGCTGACATCTCCACATGGATGTCCACCCACCACCTGAAGCTGAACGTGGGGAAGACAGAGCTGCTCTTCTTCCCAGCGAAGGGCTCCCCGATGATTGATGCGCCAATCACCGTGGAAGGCTCCATAGTGTCTCCGTCCCAGTCTGCCAGGAGTCTTGGAGTGACCCTAGACAACCAGCTGTGCTTCTCGGGCCACATTGCAGCGATCACTCGGACCTGCTGATTCTCCCTCCACAACATCCGGAGGATCCGACCGTTCCTCACCCAAGAGGCCACACAACTCCTAGTCCAGGCCCTGGTGATCTCACATCTGGACTACTGCAATTCCTTGCTGGCAGGCCTGCCGGCCTGTGCCATCAAGCCACTGCAATTAGTCCAGAATGCTGCCGCTCATCTGGTGTTCAACCAGCTGAAGTTCACCCACGTCACCCCTCTACTCTCCTCTCTGCACTGGCTCCCCATTGCAGCACACATCAGATTCAAATCACTGGTGCTTGCTTTCAAGCGGCTAAAGGTACTGCTCCCCCATACCTCCAGTCACTCATCACTCCCTATACCCAAGCCAGACCCCTCCGCTCCGCCTCCGCTGGCAAACTGACTGCCCCATCCCTCCGGGCGCAAACCTAGAACAATGATATATATATAGCTAGCTAGCTAACAACTAATGTTATTTTGCTTTCCAAGAATGAAATTGCAAATCGTCCTTTAGGGTTCAATCAAAACTCCTGTCCCTCCATTTAAATCCAAATGTCATCTTTCCTGCCTGAGCAAGTCACTGACGCTCTTCCATTTAATCCGAATGTGCATTAGTCCATCCTTACCATTTAGCTAGCTATAAATATCAGTCATGCTTTGTTTATTGATTGTTAACTGGTTCCCTTCCCTGCTACTGACAAGTTGACAAATGCATATTTGCAAGCAAACCAGTTGTTTTACAATTGTATACACATCTAAGCCACCCCCCACTACACACACACATTGGCATTGACTAGCTTATCCACACCAATTAAATATCCTATCAAAAACAATGAATGAAACCTTTTCTAACAGTAAGCTAAAGTGTGATTTTGATTCGACTTCCACCACAAAGGTTAGTGAGGGGACAAGACAAGAGATTCCCTAGATCACGACAGCTATCTGGGAGGTGGGAGTTAGGAAGGGATCATACCACATTTTTCTCGGCAAAAAAACTTGAGGCGTGTCGCTGGGGAGAACTCCAGGAATAAAGCTACGTTAACATGGAACTTAATGTTGACACAAAGCTTGACGCAATGCTTTGTTTCATGGGGTGTGTCTCGCACTTGTCAATAAAATATAGCACATATCAAGGGGAGATTCAAATTCACATTGCTACTGTAGTCTACACTTGAATACAGACTAGAGCGAACGTTTAGCTAATGTCACATGGTATGAAAGCTACCACGCTGGTTAGTTAAGTTCATTGTCATGTAGCTAGCTGTATGCCAAACTTAAACCCTCCAAACTACGTATGATTGGTTTCATCAAATGAATATTTCTAGCTAGGTTGCAATTCAATTGAATATGCAATATGGATTTTGTATTTGTGTTTTTTGCATACCTTAAACAGGACTGAATGTGGAGTGGCTTCCTTATTGCCACCCTACCATACAGACCAGGATTGTGGAGAGCTTTCTGTATTGTTGACACATGCACACATTGACCACTATTTGCCATAAAGTCTTGTAGCTCCTTCATAGTTGCCATTCACCTCTTGGTGGTCTCTCTGATCAGTCTCCTTCTTGCTGTTATCCAGCTTGAACAGACAACCTGATCTAGGCAAGGTCCTGGTGGTGCCAAGCACTTTCCACTTTTTAATGATGGTCTTGACCATGCTCCAAGGGAAGGCCTTTGAAATCTTTTTTTTTTTTTTACTCCCCCACAGCCTTTCCTACAGCATTTTTCTGAGTGCGATTTTCACACTCTGATGTTATGGAGCTATGTGGATGGAAATTAATTAATGTAAACTGCTGTTCAATCTCTTGACAAAGTGCAGGCCTACTTCATCCCCTCTCCCATGAGACCAGAACCCTAGTCCGAATGGAAGGATACAAGTGTCCCCTACTACAGGTGTCCCCCTTGATCAGATACAGAGATGGCACTCTCGACACCTCTCTCTGCCTTTATTCTTGATTGGAAACACTTCAGTCAATTTGAACGACTTATCAATGCAATAAGAACACATTGAGAATAAATCTGGTATCCGTAAATCTTCCACATCTGATTTACATAATGCTGAGTGCACACTACACCTTCCAACAAAATCAAGCTCCCACTCTCCATAGCGTCCATACCACGCCACCACAGTTCTTCATCATTCAAAGGTAATGTGGTTTCCTTGATGGGAGAGAATGAGAAAGAAACCACATACGTATTTTTGGAACATATTTTCTCTATCGCTCTGTGTGATCTGCAGAGCCTTTCATATTTTCCTGCACACGGTATGCCCTTTTCTGGCTCTCCAGCTGTAGCCCCTACCAGATACCATTGCTCACGGTTTCTCCACTTCCAGTGCATTTACTTCTGTTGGCTGTAATAATGGCAAAACATGTAGCAGTTTAAGGAAGGAGCTCTTCCTGTTCTGTGGCTAGCCCTGTCTGCTGACTTCGATGCTTGTGTACAGACCTTTTTGGTTTCCTGTCAGGTTCTGTTCTGAAACCTCAGTGGGGCCAATATGGAGTGAAAACATTGTAAAAAATATGTATATGGGCCATTCTACCAAAGTCTTCAAGTCTTCATTTCTTCAAAGTCAGGTTGGAAATATTTTTAAATTTTGTATATTTTATTCCCAAAACTTTGTCCGTATATATATTGTACCATATCTAAAGTACATATATCTAGTAAAAGTACCGTCAATTTTTATATTGTATTTTCAGACTCTTTTGGAATGTTTTTCCTCTCCCAAAAATGGTCACTACCAAAACATAGTAATACACTGTAGTAAAAAGTATTATATTAACCTGTTAAGATTGTGTTTCCTTCCCTTCTCTAAAGAGTATTTTTACACATTTTTCTTGAAGGTTTTCACAATTAAATCAATAAAAATGTCATTTTTACCAAATTTCAAAGTTCAATTTATACAATTCATCAAAATCTAAATGCAATCTTTCTCTGTAAAATGCATAACACTGATCATATTGATTTCAGAGTTAATGATTGATTACATTGAACATACATTTAACCAATCAGTATCATAACATTTTAGTTTATAACTCAATATACTTTATTTTTTACAAAACACCCAGTGTTTCGGTAGTGACTGCACTGTTTCGGTAGTGACCACAGTATGTTGTTTGCAAGGTTGTATCATATTCTCTCAACCTTATTGCTTAATCTTAACTCATAACATGCCTTATGTTGGGAATATTACAAACACAAATGTTTTGTGGTCAATAAAATAATTTTATTTTTGAAGACATAACAATTGTTCATCCATAACCATTTAAAGTACAAACATTACTTATCAATGGAAAATAATTACCCAAGTGGGTTCAGTAAAAGAGAAGAAGAAGAAAACATTGACAAATAACACTGACAATAACATTATGCTGTTGCTGTCAGGCTTCTGAACGCTAACTAACGTATCCTCGAAAGGTCTGGAACAAATAGATTCAACATCTTAAAGAAAAATACACCAGAAAGTTATATGCAGTTGAATCTGAATGAATGAACTGATCATGAACACTAATTTCATCTCTTGCGTGTGCGCGCACACGCACACACACACACACACACACACACCAAAACATCTATGCAAAGGTGTCAAAAGATTTCATCATCTCTCACTCAGTCAAAAATGTCCACTAGCCGCGATGCTAATTTTCGCTATGTTAAACTCCATTGACTTGTTAGCGATCTAAAAGTCCGCTATTTTTTGCTTTTGGGGTCTTTCAGGATGGACGGGAGGTCCCTCCAAGGCAATGGTAAGGTAAACACTGAAAATAGATGATTGAACATTGCATTTTGCTAGCATAACTAAAGAATGCTAGCAAGCACATGGCTAGCAAACAGCTTTGAAAACATAATATTTTGCATAAAACCCCAAAAGGTTTACTTTATTGAAGAGAATATGTGTTCCATTCTTAAAGTTACACACTGATTTTCAGACTTTGGAACACATTTATTTCAAAAGTATGGGATTTAGCTACTTACCATGCAACCATGAGGGACAGGGAGGCAGTGTCACTGCCTGGTCAAAAATGCAGGGGTGTGGCTAAAAACCAGGCTCAGCCAATCGACTAAAACTCTTGGGTTTCGGTAGTGACATGAAAACTTGGGACAAGATTTTTTTAGTATAGTTTTTTAATTTAAAAATTAAACGCACAATAAATCTAAATCTTTCAACTTCTGTTTAAACTTAATCATAAAGATCTTTGAAATTACACCATTGAACAAAATCTAAAAAATGTTTTAAGTGTTATTTACATACATTTAAATTTAGGGGTCAGGGTTTGGGACAGCTACTTCCCAATAGAAAGTACCCTATAAATTATGTTTTTTTTTTTTTAGCTTATCACTATCTAATTTAATTTCTTGGGGTTAAATAGATCATAACAGATTCTTAGTAAATATCTATGTCTGAATACTTAATTGTTTTGTTAAATAGTTTTTCTTGTTGTGGGACCGCACTTTGAACTAATTCGGTAGAATGCCCCATATACCCAAAGGTTTGGAAACATAAATTGCAGTTTCTAATCATAAATCACACTTTTGTAAATGCAAAAGAACAATCTGTACGTACGCACACCTCTCATTTTACGAGTGTATGCATCCATGTTTGCATTCAAGACACTGTACATACTTACAACTTTTCAGGAAATGTACTGAAGCTATCCAGGTTAGGTACCTCACTCAATGGTACGAAGGCTGTGCCCCTGGTAATTGCTTCAAGCCACATCTGATCAAAATGAATGTGCTGCCGCAGCTCACCTTTTCGTTTGGCACACTGCTGCCTGCCCCCCTTTATAAAAGTAACAACCAAATGAACACCTTGTGCTCCAACTTTGTTTGGAATGCAGTGTTCTATGATCAGGTTGGCTACACAACAGCACCCAAAAGCTCTTGCCCTACCAAATTTTCATTGTTGTTAATGTGACTTTAAATTAAGAGCTAGGCACTTATGGCTTCATCCCGAAATTATGGTGTCCTGGGCTGGCGTTATATTGAAAGTTAATTATCTAAAACATATCACAAGATTTACCATTCTCAGGTCTGCAACAGAAGTTCTCCTCTTGGCGCATGGGCAATATGATGACTAATGCCCTGCAAATACGGGACCAAGTTAGTTTACAAAAATAAAGTAAAAAAATGCATTATCTCTTATTTGGGGAAATGCATTATCTCTTATTTCTCGCACCTTTATGTAGGCCTACTCTCCATCGTCAAAACAGCTCTTTATACTTGCAGAGTCCGCTTACAAGCTTCTTTATCTACTCATTACATTACATTACAGGCATTTAGCAGACGCTCTTATCCAGAGCGACTTACAGTTGACATTTCTTTACAATCCATTTACACAGCTGGATATTAACTGAAGCAATTCAGGTTAAGTACCTTGCTCAAGGGTACCTTACTCACGCACTGTTCGCTACTAATTGGCATGCTGAGTTTCACTGGCTAGCTATATTGTGAACATCAAATTATCCTTCAACATATTCAGATATTGTATGAATGCTGTTTATTTACCGATATATTTTACACCCACATCATTTTTAATTGGCAGCAGTGATAATTTTTTTTTTTTAAGTATGGACTTGCATTTGTGTGCGGTCACCATTTACAGATGTTTCATGTCTGACTCTGCAGCGCACTTACCGGCTGTTTCTGTCTGCCTGTGTGTGTTTGTCACATTACTGCGGATCACCTGAGAAGTTGAGAACAAAGGCAGTATATGAACCATGTTTAATTCCTGCTAGAGTAACCTGCTTAGGGCCCTATTTTCGTGCCGGCGCTAAACGGCGTTATGCCCTAGCATGGGCGTCGTTTTGGTATGGCAAGATATGCATTTACATTTTACATTTTAAGCATTTAGCAGACGCTCTTATCCAGAGCGACTTACAAGTTGTGCATTAATACAAGGTAATAACAATCATAGTTAGCGCACAAGATCAGTGCAGTAAAACGGCAATAGACATCATTGCAGGCGTCTGCGTATCATACCTGTAACACTGGGAAAGAAAAGGTTAGTGGGTTTTTTTGGCACTCTATACTGATGACGGTCATTTGACCGAAACGTCTGTCTCTTGTCGATTAAAAAACTTTAATTAAACATCGAGCCTTCGCCTCGTTTGGGACATTCCCTCTTCTACACACAGTGTGCGGGTTCCACCTTCGTTCATTTATTTATCGCGGCTATTGCAGCTTTTGAACCTACGCACCTGTGGTTACAATTATCCGGTTGGCGCGGCTTCACCTCTCTACAACGATTTAAGGTATGGCACTCGGCATACCTTGGCTTCTAGCCAAATTTTAAATTTTAAATCAATCTGAAATAGCCTACGTTTTGTCATTTCATGTGATTTTATCCTCCCGGCTCCTCCTCACTTTTAGTACACCCCACCACCCAGCCTATAGATGGCGCTGTAGTTGAACGGGAGATAGAGGTTGCTGCTCTGGCTAGTAACGTTACAGTTCCTCAGAATAAACAAGCCACAGACTAACGTTAGCATTAAAACCTTGTCCGTTATTCTCATTCATTCAGGTGGGTTAAACAAACTGTAAAAACGCCATAATACTGTTGATTCAAATGTAACATATTCATGAACAAGTCCATGTCATGTTGTGTCAATACGAACACGTTCTATATGTTATTTTAGTGAAACACCGGACGTCACCCGCGGTTGTGAAGCTAAGAAGCTAGCTAGCTAACGTCCCTTACGCTGATGAGGTCCTTATACGCTTATCACTACATTTCACTAAAAAAAGATTTGTATAACACTATATCATTATGATCCACTGGATTTAAAAAATAGGTTTACTAGTTACATACTGTAGTTGTCTCCTTTGTTTATTAATGTTACCTAAATATCATAAGTAAATTGTACAGAAACAACTCACCAGAATTGACTATTGCACAACTGATTTGACAAAAAATTCCACCAAGGGGACACCCCACCCACCACCCCGTCCCTTGCCATACCTTGGCTTTTGCTGAAATGACGCCACTGGGCAGCCCTAACGCATGCGAATTGCCAGTTTCGTCTGTCGCAAACAGAGTATTCCCCGTCTCCGCCGAGTTTGGCAATTTCGTGGTGCGCAATGAAGGCGTTTGCGCGACTATGGGCTGGCCAGCGCAATAGGGGATGTGACAATGAAAACAGTCGGGCGTTATGCAAGTTTGGTGTCAAATAATGCGTTTGCGTTAACGTCCAACTAGACCACCTCTTCGCGCTGGCGCTCTGTGCAATTTGGTGACTATTGATGCGCACGTTATCTGAAATCACATGAGAATGTTTTGTGAATATTGTTCATTTCCCCCCACGTTGAGGCAAATCGTCCAATCCATGGGCAACTTGCAAGCGGAATCAGTTAAGTTAAAAACTATTTCACCACAGCTTGTGGTTATTCAATGCACGGACATGAAAGACTGAAGCCAGCAGGCCATCCATCACTACCTTTCAGTAAGATACACCTGTTAAATAAATATACGTTTCTATGCACATTGTTTTCTTTCCATAAGAAAATGCGATAGGCGATATGCGAAGACGATACCGTGAGCGATACCCTGGGTTTGGTAGCCGGTGTTGGCCAGACGGCTATCAGTTCGGCTGTACGTGCAGCTTCTGCCAGTCTTGGCCAACATGCAAATTAATGTATTACTTTTCCTACACCCGACAGCCAGCAGAGAACTAAACAGGATTTTTATACGCAATGTGGATTCCCTGGGGTCTGCATACATGTGCATCTGATCACGGTATCATTTATGTGAATCGGAAGGGGGTCCAATCCATTAATCTCCAGGTGGTTTGTGATGCACACTCCAGGGCGACACATGTAGGCCTACTGCATGACGAACATAAATTAAACAGGCCTAGTTGCAGTTTTTTGATTTATTGCGTTCCATTTAACAATTACATTAAATTAAAGAAAATAAACATTGTTTTTAAGTTGGAAAGCCTACAATTAAGGGAAAAAGAGATGGTAAAATAAAACACAGGTCTCAAAATATAAACTCAAATCATGAAAATAACAACTTAATGTGCGCCTTGTTTTCCCCCTCTGATTCACGCGCCAACTTTTCCGCACCTCCCGCACCTTCTTTTGAGAAGCGCTCCTGTCGCAGCGCGCAAAACTGTCATCCATGTGAGGAAATTGCCAATTTACTATAGTGTTAGCGCAAAGGGATAGAAAATAGGTGTTCTGATTGGACATTATGAAACCAACCCCCCACCACACCCACATGTATTTTTTAAAAGTTAATCCAACCTCTTTTACATCTATGCCCGAGGTGCGTTATCGTCCTAAATCACGAAATTACCGAAATTGCGTTAGACAAGCCCTAAAGCGTGGCGCTTTAGGGCGTCTTTTCGCTTTGCGTCTGCGTTACCGACACCGTCCTAATTCACCAAAATAGGGCACTTAATCTCTCAAAACGTTTGAATCTGGTACCATAATTAACATAGTCTATCATACACCATTTTGTCCTTCCACAGCTTAGTTTTTTTGTTTTTTTTCAGATTTTCTCCCACTTTGGTAGCCAATTAGACCTGCTATTTAAAAAAAATGTCAATTCCCCCCTAGTAATGCGAGTTCGCTGCCGTAGTCCAGCGACTGGTAGTGACGAAGGCGAAGTAACGCCTCTTCCGAGACGGCATTCGCCAAGCTGTCGACCGTAACCCGGTACTTACAGGGCCACTCTTATGCGCAGCTAACGTCATGTCGGCTTCCCTCCCCCGTCCCTGGGGCGGACAGCCAATCGCCGCCCCTGGTGGCACTCCCGACCAGAGCCGACTCTGGCGAGACGGGGAATTGAACCCCGGTCTCCGTGGCCAGCGTCGGACGCTGTAACCACTGGACAACGCGGGAGGCCCCTAGGCTATTTTTTTTAATTGTTTTTTTTAAACTGTACCTCGAAGGCTGTAGGAAGAGATGGTGGATTAAATCTTTTTTTAAATCTTACCTTGTCAGTTGCTGATTTGAGACCTGTCAACTGAAACCCAACATGAGATGCATTCTTACACGTCCTCTCCAGGACAGAGGAAATGTGCGTTTCACTTTCAGGCAATCCTGGATTATAAAAACGGTGTGGCTTGACCCGTGCCACTAATGTTATGATCAGTGCAATTTGTAACACATTTACATTGTGTAAATATATCTAATGTAGATCCATTGCATTTTATTCCCCATTTGTTTGACATGCCTCCATGTAGTGATGTGCTAAAGAGCCACTGCATCACTTTATTGAGGCGTGGGTCCTCTGCCAGAGTGGTCATTTTAGGGGGCTTTGAGATGAGTGTCGGAGCCCCTGTTCTACGGTAACGCAGTGTTACAGCCTCTCCTCATTCTGGGTAGTTTTGGCACGGGTGTAATCAGCATGCCCCAATGACATCCAGAGGGATCATGCAACAGGTTATTGAATTCCCAAATCAACCAGTCCATGAATAAGACCCAACTTTATTCTGAAGCGGGCTTCATTACAAGCTTTTTCCAATATCTACTTGTGCGTACAATTTTGATAAAATAGATTCATGACAATGACAGATGTGACAGTCTCAACCGGTAACAGTTTCATTTTGGAATCAGGCGCTGACATTTGGGAAAATGTAAAAGGAAAAAGTCTGTTTCCCATAATTTCTAGTTTCATGGCTGGTTTCTAAGATGATCCTGATGCGTTACACAAAAACATGACCCATACACAACATGTACAATTAAACAGTAGTACATGTCCAAAAATGAGGATTCACTAAATGGTCACACACATTTTTATATCAGCAAGAGGCTTCACAGTGAGCAGGCTAAAGACATTTCTGTCTTTCAGAAAGAAGTGCTTGAAGACCTATGTAGAACCTTGACACAGGCATACGTGATAAGGCTTGCCGCCAATAACCCCCCATGTTAGTGTTATCGGATAACAACCAGAGGCCCTGAAATGTCAAAGAAAAGAACAAAACCCCAAAATGTTTGTAGAGATTTGCAAGTATGGACTGGCACTTTTATTTAAAATAAATTAAATACACTTCTTTTTTTTTTTTCTTGTTTCTGATTTTTATCCCAATTTGGTAGCCAACCACACCGGCTATTTTCATGTCATGTCAATCCCCCCCTCATACTATGAGTTCGCTGCCATAGCCCTGTGACCGGTGGTGTCAAAGGCGAAGCATCGCCAAGCCATCGACCATAACGCCGGCACCCCAGAGCCACTCCTGTGCACAGCGAACATCCTGTCGGCTTCCCTCCCCCCTCCCTGGGGCGGACAGCCAATTGCCGCACTCCCGGCCAGAGCCGACTCTGGCGAGACGGGGAATCGAACCCCGGTCTCCATGGCCAGCGTTGAACGTTGTGACCACTGGACCACGCGGGAGGCCAAATGAAATACACTTCTCTGAAACATTGGTTCATGGTGCAGGCTGTGAGGAAAGGTCTGTGAAACACAGCTTAGATGCAAATGCATGCACTGCCATGGATCACTGACAACACAGCTCACTTTTAATGCAAAATAGTGTCGATTTATTTAGCAGTAAGACAATAAGCACAACAAGGAGAACAGTGCAATAATCAAATACTGCCAATGCTGCCCATCTCCCATTCACTCTGGTCAGCCAAACCACACAAACAAAAAACAGATCTCTGGCGCCTGCCGTTTCTGTGGCACATTGCCCTCAGGCATTACCTGGCATTTACACCAGTGGTTTAGCTTATATACAGCTTACTACAAACTGCTTGCAATAGAAAACTAAATACGCAGAAAGCCTCTTCAAAATAAATAAAGGGGCAAGAAAGCAAATGGGAGCAGATGCGAAGAGGCCTCTGAATTTAATACTTCAAGCACAGGAAGCACAGGTAAAAGCTTAAGGTACTGTCCCATGTTTTTTTGTTTGTTTTATATATATATATATATTTTTAAATCACAAGCATTCAACAGCAAGCAGGTTATTAAATTACATACAAGACAACTGATTTATGAAGGTTAATGATGCTGTAGAGTGGGGCCGGTATTGAATATTCGTTTAAATTACGTTTCAACAATTTCCACTGCCACAGAAGAACAGAAAGATTTCATCATATGCAAAGGTAAGAGTGTGTATGTGACGGTAAAGGTGACAGGCATGGCGATCAGCTGGAAGACGACAGTGACGTGCCAGAAAAGGCCTGCGACTTCTGTCGTAAACCTTCTTAACTTAAAATGAAAAATGCTGAATCAACATGAATTACAATAAAAAACGATTGTGGATCACGGTTGTGTTTTCTTTACCTTTTCAAACGAAACGCATATATTTATAGAATTTACACATAATCCCTTGAATGTTTACAATTAGCTGGAACAGGGTGGCGCATTTCCTGGTTCCTGCCTGCTCCGTCAGTCTGTCGGTTATAAGCTCCAGAGCATGGCCACCGCCTTGCAGATGCCCACGTCGTTGTAGTTGAAATAGCAGAGGCCAGCAAAGGTGACTGCTGACAGGGCAAGGAGGCTGCCATTCAAAGGCTGCCATTCGCCTGTTACTTTATCTTCAGGTCTCCATGAACATAGTCTGTCAGCACCTCGCCAAGGCCCCTGTGAACAGACATCCCCAACCCAATACCCCGTCTGTTAGTCCTCCATTACATTACATTACAGACATTTGGCACCTTATATCTGTTAACAATCAGGTCTCATTATAGCAATTTGAACTGTGGTGCTGCTTTGATAGTCTGTCTTTTACAGCACAATTGCTCGAAAGACTTTGTTTAACAAATAACAAATAATATTCACAGGCCCCTGTGAACAGACATCCCCAACCCAAATCATTTATGGGAAGATTTATTACACAAAGTTCTATATTTATAAACATTTATGCACACCCATGTGTTCAAGTGAGGTTACATTACATTACATTACAGGCATTTGGCAGACGCCTCTCTTACAACAAAGTGTTAACCGTAACCCCCCAGCCATGCTATTCATTATAGAGTGTGGTGCTGCTTTGAGCTGAGCTCACGCCTTGCAGCATCTTTTCAGATACAATTGCTCAGAAAGACTTTGTTTGACAAATAACAAATAATATTCACAGTAGAGTACTGGCGAGTCTCTTACCAGTGGCCATGTAAAGTGAGGGCAGCCGCCAGAGAGTAGTCCACTACAGGGCCAGGGAACATGTAGGCTGCCGGGCCCAAGCTCAACAGGAAAATGCTCACGACTCGCTCCCCTGTCCAGTGCATAGACGCGGCCTTGGACCCACCTGCTGCTGTGCAGCACAGAGACGGAAACCAAGGGTCAAGGGAACAGAGTGGTCATTCCGCATGCAATGTTTCCGGTCTACAACGTAACTGGCCAAATAGCATTCCCGAGTGGTAAAGAGACATGACTGCAAAATGGCATTCTTTTTAAATCTAGGCTAATAATAATAATAATAATAATAATAATAATATACGCCATTTAACAGACGCTTTTATCCAAAGCGACTTACAGTAGTGAATGCATACATTTTCAGTATATGTGGCCCCAGTGGGAATTGAACCCACAACCTAAGTGTTGCCAACGCTGTGCTCTACCAACTGAGCCACAGAGAACCACACAGGCTAGACCAGGGGTTCTCAAACTCGGTCCTAGGGACCCAGTGTATGCTGGTTTTAGTTAAACTAATCTCTTGATCAATGAAGGTTGTTTTAAGTTGTTTTAGTGGCCACGTTCCACACCTTCAGCAATTAGGACCCCACTGAGTTCATTGGCCAGTCTAAAGTGTAATCAAATTTAAAAAGTTAACTTTCTAAAGTAGTCATTTGCCATACAGCACATTACACAAAATTAAAACATTAGTTGACCTGTGGATGTGAATATGGGACATGTATTCTTAGTAGCATGCATAGCCAATTCTGAGATAATGTGGCCTTAAAGCAGGCATGTCATCCTTCAATAGACATTACAAGTGTCTCACTAAAAACAAATTAACAGCATGTCACAATTTAGGTTGCAATTATGGTTGTAACAAAAACCAGCATACGCAAGGGTCCCCAGACACCCAGTTTGAGATTTCCGATTTAGATCTTTTGAAAAGCATCAAACATCTCATGAAGCAAAGTGAGAACAACATCCATGGCAGAAGCGTTCAACACAACTTGTAAACATTTGTTTAAAAATGTGTATAAAGCTACAGTAAACAATGCAGTGAGCGCTTCCAAACACATTTGTAGCACATATTAAAGTAGCACACTATGGCACCTCGGTAACTACTGAATTTGTGCCATTATAACTGGGAACCCCCGGTATAGGTGAACTGTAGAGACCATTGCAGGGCGGTTCTGCTCGGGAGTGAAATATTCAGACAAGACTGACCGTATTGAGACGGAGACACATGTATCTGGGAGGCCAGCAAGGAGGAGCGATCGCTGCTCTTTTTATGAGCCACCAGAGGTCGGACAAGGAGAGCATTTCTGAGAAACAGAGCTGGAGAGGGAGAGGGAGGGAGGGGGAGAAAGCAGGCAGTGACTTTTACGGCTTTTAAAACAAAGTATCAGTTTTCCTCCGGCTTTAAAGCAGGACCGCTTTTTACAACCAACAAGATATATCAGCTTCAGATCTAACCGCATGAAACTAGCACAGCAAGCCAAACGAATACACTTTCACAGATTTAAGTGGAAGGTCGTCGATCGTAAGCAGTTGCATTCAAGCACACGGTACCTTATTAACAAATGAAACATTCGTTAGCTTAAACGCTAGCTACATACAGACTAACAGAAGTGAAGCGAATAACGTTACACTTACAAAGGAACTACCTACAAATATGTATTATTCCACGGCAGAGATAAATCGGGTAATTTCTCCAGCCAACTAGTCTAAAAAGATATATATATATTGGCCAGCAGTTCCACAAGCCTTTTGCAATCAATTCACTGCTTTAACGTAAAGGTTTGCATTTAACTTGCATAGAACTAACATCACTGAATAGCAGGCGACACGGTACAGAAGGCACAGTAAACTGAGAGCTAGTTTTGTGCTGTAAAGCGCATTCCAACTAAATAAAAAAAATCAGTTGGGTAATTACAGAACTATCCAGAGTATTATCCACTGCCGATTACGGATGCATTGAACATACGGGCCGCCTCTTGTCGAGTTTAGAGGCTAATGACGTTAGCTAAAGAGCTAACTGTTAGCTTCCAAACTGGTATGATTCCTCAACACCAAGTCATAATGGTCTGGCGGCTGATGGGAGCAGCTAGCGATGTAGTACCAGACACTGTCTTGTTCGCTTGCTTGCTGGCCATGAAGCTCAGCTAGCTTGGCGTACATTACTTTTAACAATTGACTATCTAGTTATAACCGGCACACAATTTGTCATAAGACAGTACTTTCCGACAGTTTGCACCAGAACGTGTCAGTTTGAACTTGAAACGTCGCCGCCCTACCTAGCTAGCTAGCTAGCTTGCAGGCTAACTTCTCAACGCAACACCACTGTTGCAACTAGCTAGCTATTTAGCAAGCTACCATTGTTGACTTCCGCCAAAAACAAGCATTAGTGTTTACGTCTGTATTTTAAAGCTAACAACCTGCTGACACTGCTATGAGATACAGAAAACGTTAAATATACCTACGTTTAACACCTCTGTGACACAGAGAACTTAACCTGACAAGTGCCGCCATGGTGAACAAAATCAACCAAGGTCACAGTGTTCACCCGGAAGTCGTTTTTGAAACTCGTCTCCAGCATGGATCCTCAAAGATGGTGTATTCTTCAAGATATCATAGATTCGGTTTATTTCAGGGTCTAAATTTGTGGGTACATCACGGGTGGACTGCACACAGAGGGTGCCCTGTCAACTGCTCCCTCCATCGTTATTAATATCGACTAATGATTCAAATTGTATCTTGTTCGGGACCTGATTAAAGGCAATAGGTCAAGTCTGAATCATGAATTCCAGTCATTTGAATGGACACTCACACTCATTGGCTCACTATTCAGTCATCTTTTGACAGAGCATATTCTATTTAACAACTTATTTTAACTGCGCCCAGAGCAAAGTAATGGCTTGATTTGTAACTAGAGGGAGCATTCTGGAGGTATACATTATAGTTCACTGGTGTTGATATTAAATTAGTCATTACACCAATCAGCCATTCTAATCTATAATTCAAACATTCCACCACTCATTTGTCGATCATTAATTTAATCAATATATAATAATGTATAGGTCTGCGGTAATAGGAGTGTGATTGTTAAACATTGATGTGCGAGTCATCTTTGTCATACATTTCATGTATTACTATGTCATTAAAATTAATTAGGTATTTATGTACATTTTGGCCAGACTCAAGATCCTTATCATCACAACCACACATATAATCAATCTATTTGAACATTTTCAAGAAAGAAAAACCTTTCTGATCAGGAAATACATCTAACAAAAAAATTGGAGCCCCTCTGGTGACATTTGAGAGAAAATAAAAATATGGCCAAAGCGTGGCCACAACTTACTAACTAGTCATAATTTGTGTAAGTCGTGGCCACACTTTGTTTTTTTCTCTAAAATGTCACCAAATGGGCTCCGTAATACAAATTTCAAGGAGAAAAGTCTGTCACGTGAACTACATATGAATTTGCCTCGATAGAAATTCACTGCCACTCTGTTCCACGGAAGCTGAACCAAGAACTTGACATTGAAGTAATATATCTGTGTTTCCACACATCTTTGTTTTCTCTTTCTGGAACTTCCGGTATAGAGCTACACGTGGGCTTGGGGGCAAATGAGGATAGCAAGACTGGTAAAGTGGTAGAAGGTCGTTACTTTTCGTAAGAAATAGACTTGGATTCGTGGGAACAATCCTGAACAGGAATATTGGGGACAATGGCCGACTTTGATTTCAATTCATCGGAAAAGGCCGATACTGCCGAGCTTCAGAAGATGATTGCCGTCGAACAACAAAAAGCGCAGTTCCAGGCACAGGTGTGGTTCGATTAGCTAAGCAGTTAGCTAGCTAGCTAGCGAGCGATGGTGGAGTGTGCGGTTTTTAATCGGTAATCAATGTAGTTAACGTTAGCTATATAGCTACATTTATAGCTATAAACAGTTAGTTCGCATTGGGTGTTTGAATACGTGGCTAAAATAGTGATAAAATATGATTACCCAGCCCAAAACAAGCTAGCTAGCGACCAGCTAACAACCCTGTCGGGTTTTACCGGTTACGTTCGGAAATGTCTGTGCAACCAAACAGACTTACAGAAGCGCTTCGTGTGTTCCACCGCGAACTACATGGATAATGTCATAGACAAGGTTGCCATTTTGGACAGATCAGCATATTCCAGCGGTTCTCAAACTCGATCCTGGGGAGTACCTTTGTGCTGGTTTTTGCTTTACCTTTGTGCTCGTCACTGAACTAAACCATTTGTGGAAAATGAAGAGTTTAATGACAGAGCAAATAGCAACAAGCCAAACCTGCATTGTGTTAAACTAAGTTTAAGGGAAAAAAAATATGGCAGAATTTACACACGTTTTCAACAACCTTAATTTATCAAGCCTTTGGCTGTAACAAATACCAGCATACAGAGTGGGTCCCCAGGATTGAGTTTAGGAACCACTGGTTTATTGCCTCAAGTCAGCATTGTGGACATTTGCGGCTGTGCGCGTTTGTAATAGCAAAGTAGTAGGCTCATTTTAAACAGCCTGGTTATGTGTTGCAGCTTTGTAGTGTTAAAAATAATGTCTGTTAATGGCACAACAGAAAATGACAATTGTAATGGTAAATGTATTAATCTTGCATGTTGCCAACCTTTTGTAGATTGAAGGAGTAAAGCAGTTGGCTTTGTGGCAATAACCACAAAGGAAAAACATAACGTTGAACATAGAAATGATCTCCGATGTGTATTTACATACATTTACATTTTAGGCATTTAGCAGACAGTATCCAGAGCAACTTACAGAGTTTACATTTCTTTCACGTACAATCCATTTATACAGCTGGATATTTTACTTTAGCAATTCAGGTTAAGTACCTTGCTCAAGGGTACAACTGCAGTGCCCCACCTGGGAATCGAACCTTCAACCTTTGCATTACAAGCCCAGCTCCCTAACCATTATGCTCCTAAGCTGCTCTCCTGTCCTTGCACAGTAGAATAAACGTTAGTGTCCCCCTACTCCCAAGCCATCATGGAATGAACTACCCATCAGATTCAGTCGATTGTGTTTATTCTTATAGCAGCACTTTTTGCGTACGAGTTTCCCATATATATATATTTTTGTTTTAGATTTTCTCCCAATTTGGTAGCCAATTACACCCGCTATTTTCACGTCAATCCCCCCTCGTAATGTGAGTTTGCTGCCGTAGCCCTGTGACCGGTAGTGATGAAGGCGAAGTATCGTCTCTTCCGAGACGGCACTCGCCAGGCCGTCGACCGTAACAGTGCTGTTCTCTCTCCTCATCCTCGCAGGTGCATAACTTCACTGACGTGTGCTGGGACAAGTGTGTGGAGAAGCCAAGTTCGAAGCTGGACTCCAGGACGGAGACCTGCCTCGTCAGCTGTGTGGAGCGCTTCATAGACACCACCCTCACCATAACCAACCGCTTCACACAAATGGTGCAGAAGGGGACCCATTGACCCATGTGTGCATTTGGCAGTCTTGCTGATGAGTCCAAACCTCTGACGTTTTACATTGGACTCCTCCACCTGCATAGGCCCATATACTCTCCCTGCAAGCACAATCATTACATACCACATCTGATGTTACAGAGAGCAAAAATATTCTTATAAATGGGTATATTTCTCTCTATTCCTCAAACTGTGTCTCTTCTCCTGTCTGGACACAATGTCTTCAGACCCACAGCACACAGGTTGGACTGCTATACATGTATGTGCATGGTTTTATGTTGGATAGGATTTTTGACGTGACGTGCGCCTCCTTACAACTGTCACTTTGCCGTCGTGCTACATGCGTATCGCATGTAGTAAAAACTTGTTTCCATCTACAGGGTGCCCAATCAAGAGAATTAAATTTGTGCAAACTAAACTAAACTTTCATCAATACATTTCACAGAAACTAAACATGCACTGTACCAAAGCAATGCTTCCCCTATTTCCCTGCATTCGTTCAAGTAACTTGGCCCTGTGTTTCCTAAATAAGGAGAAAGTTTTGATAAATATTATGTGCATTTGTTAATTAAAACTTTCTTCTGTTCATTCAGAAACGTACTCTGTAATGCCGGACCGGGTTGAAAATTATGCATAGACAGTGTGTAAGCCCTACTAGTTTTACTGGTATATTTGGTTAATTTAGAAACACCCCCTGCCCTCTCCACTCCTCTTACAGCCCCATAATAATGAAGGCTCCAGTTTAGCTTTGTTCATTTGTAAAATACAGTTTCAATGTATCTGATTAAAACATTGTAAAAAATTGTTGCTTTAATCTGAAGAATGTGTGACATACTCTACATAATCCCTGGTCTGTATGTCTGCTAAGTATGGACCCCTTTTATAAATCATGGTATGATGTCATTTTAGTATTGAAAATGCTTATACTTTCAGTTTAACATTCTCTTCCCTAAAATGAGTAATGTAGGATAATGGAAACTGAAAGAGACAATTGCTTCAGGCTGGGCAGCTGCTAAAGGGGTGAGCGAATAGGCTTTAAGCACCCACTAGCTTATCTCACGTTCCCTGGTGTTATACTGTTTTAAAGTAGTTCATTCACTCAGATTAGCAAACTTTGATGTCAGTACCTACATTTGCATTAGAATATTGCAGCAAATTTGCATTGTAATCCTACAAACAATTGCTTCCATGTATGCAAAAACAGCCACCAGCCCAGGTGTTTCCATCTTTATTTCTTTGAATAAGTGGTACATTATTGAGATTTAATATAATAATATACGCCATTTAGCAGACGTTTTTATCCAAAGCGACTTACAGTAGTGAATGCATACATTTTTGTGGCCCCAGTGGGGATTGAACCCACAACCTAAGCGTTGCCAACGCTGTGCTCTACCAACTGAGCCACAGAGAACCACATTTTAGCAAGTTATGTGTGTTCTGGCCTTTTACTTACAACTCTTAAGTAAATGTCTTTTAAAAAACAATAATTGGGTTCTTTCTAAAGTTGAATAACAGACTTTTATAAGCACACTGCTCAGTTCCATGAAGTAAGTCACACATCAAGTATAAATTCACCCTAATGGAAAGCAGCTGCAGTGTGATGACAAGGAGCCCAAATGGAGGTGTGCACCATTTACCAAGGTAGCTATAATGTAATGTGAAGTATGACGAATATTTCTGCCTGTTAGCTGCTGAAACTTTAATTCAGCGCTACATTTTCTGATTAAGCATCAGGTCAGGTACTGCCTGAGCCCAAATCAGAGCAAACCTATGAAACCGGTGTTTTCCCCAAAAGGAAAGTACCTGAGCTTGCGTTTGACTTCCCCACTGACGCAGAGAGCAACACATAAAGCAGACGTCATAAAGCAGAAGTTCTATCAACTTGCCATTTTTCAGCAGAGTTCCCCTTCAAGCACAAGTTCACCTGGATCAACTGATATTAGAGCTGGACGTATTATACAAAAACAAAAAAGAATCAGGTGTACCATTTCAGGTTATTCACTGGACTTGAACTGCTTCAATTTCTGTAAAAACTGGAAAATGGGGGTGTTCTAAAACTTTTGACCGGTAGTGTAATTCGGAGTACAATTAATCATCCTCTGGTTCATTGTAGTCCGTCAATCCGTTGATGTGAGTTACAGGTCATAATGGATGTTATTGTGCCAAATCTGCCCCTCATCAAATGCAAGACAAACATCATGTAAGATACTAAAAACATGCCAGCACATTATGACCATCATGGCCAGTTTAATGAATAATTAGTGCATTTTGTGTGCTTTGTAATGAAAAACGAGTGGTGTAATATCAAGGGAAACCTGTCCTATATGGACAAAAAACTGAAACATGGTCAAGTTTGTAATAATAGTGACGTGATGATAATTTCAAATAATTCGTTTTTGAGGAGGTTAAATATGTATATCATACAATACAATACATAACACTATTCATTGGTTAAACATTGAAACATAATACAAGGGTTAATGTTATCAATTGAACAGACTTAAATGGGGTGGCCCATGACATAAAATATGACTGTCTAGAAAAATACAATACAATATAAGTAAATGAAGATATCAAAAACCTGCTTTGATGTATAGTGAAATTTGAACAGCGCACCATTGTTTGATTAGAGTAAGTGGTTCCCTCTGTTCATATTTACTCATCAACCTGCTCATCCATGCATTTGAACCATGGTAGATAACATTACATTTGTAACAAACACAAACTGGGGTTTACCTGGCACTGGCAAGATGTATAAACAAAAATGTTTAATACATTTACTAACTGGTTTCACTGACATAAAATGCTATTTACAGCCGTTTTGCTCATTTCTTTTTAAATCATGCGCAGCAATAAGCGGTTCTATGGTGTAATGGTTAGCACTCTGTATCTCGGTAGGACCTATCATTTATGGAGCCGTTTCTCCCACTTGTTGTATCCATAACTAATAGTACAGGCTGGAAGGCACCATTACTCCAAGTATCTCATAACGTTCACACTCACACTGGCGGCTCTGTGTGTCTTAGTAGGTAGAGCATGGCGCTGACAACGCTTAGGTTGTGGAGTTCGATTCCCATTGGGGCCACGTATACTGAAAAATGTATACACTCACTACTGTAAGTTGCTTTGGATAAAAGTGTCAGCTAAATGCCATATATTATATATTATTAATGCCATACACAACTCATTAGGAAGATTTACATAGTGTAATTTTCTTGCAATTAGAAAAAATTATTTACAGTACAACCAAAATGGTAAACCACATGCCCAACTTTAGTCACTGGCCCAGCCCTAAAGATCAGCTGCCACTACTCCCTGAGGTTGCTGATGTTTTTGACAGCTCTCAGTGCAGACTTCATGGCGGTCTCGATCCAACCATGAGGCGTGGCTGTGTGCTCCCCAGCAAAGTGGATCCTGCCCTCAGATCGGAACAGGTCGGTGGCATAGCTGGTCTGCTGGTAGGGGGTGCTGATAGCGAACGCCCCGAGGCTGTAGGGGTCCAGGCCCCACTTTTTCACCACCCCCCCCCTATAGAGGCGCCGGATGCCCTCCCCGTGGATTTTCACCAGGTCACTCAGCACCACCTCCTTCAGCCTGTTCTCGGCCATACCCTGGAAGAGGGTGGAGTCGTCCGCACAGGTGTAGGAGGCCAGGATTGCGCCCCCCTTGGTGTCGTTGAAATCGTGGCTGGGGTAGTAGATGAAGCGAGAGGGCAGGTCGGTGATGCTCTTCCCGCCTTTGATGCCCTCCTGCTCCCAGAACCTCACGCTGAAGCTCAGCACCACCTTGGTGGAGCTGATGTAATGCACGGAGCGCAGCGCCTCCATCTTACCCTGCGACAGCGGCGGTTGGAACTCGATGAAGAGGGAGGCTTTAGCCGTGGCTGTGACCAGGGCGTAGTCGGCCGTGAGGCTGGCGAGGTGGAGGAGTTGCGCTGGTCCTGGTAGGACACCGTCACGTGCCTCCTCGTCTGGCTGACCCGCCTGACCGGAGAGTTGAGGAGTATGGTGCCTTTCAGAGTCTCGTAAAATACGCTCGGCAGATGGTCGAAACCGCCAGTGATCTCATAGTACCTGGAGCGCAAACACAGAGAGGGGTGCAGTGTTTGAGAGACGGGAGACAATTTGTTTGAGGACAGCGCGAGGCGACGTGTTTAAGGAGAGAGAGGGAAGTGATGTGTTTCAGGAGAGATTGGCACCGCGTTTGAGGAGAGAAGGAGATGGAAGTGTTTGAGGAGAGAGTGGCAATGTGTTTGTACTGACGTGGTATTGTCGTTGATATCAGTCTGGATGTACAGGGACTCGATCAGCGCCGTGTAAAATAAGCTGTTTTCGTTCAGGAGGACGCCAATCATGCGTAGTGCTCCAGGGCTGAGGTGAGCCTCCTTCACCAGGTATTCCTGCCAGGAATAAAAGAGCTGTGTTACAAAATGCAAGTATGCACACTATGCTTACTATTCATGCCAAATGGTACTCACTGTTAGGTCAAAAGACCTACAAGTAACTATCAAAAAAGACAACCTGAGCTTGAGCCAGCTATATAGACAAATTACATGAGAAAGGGACATAAATCGAGTTCCTCATCGAGATCCTCTGATGTTACTGTACACAAATAGTAGATCTAATATTCCTCTCATATAAGAGGCAGGTAAATGAGACTCCTCATTCCTCCTTTGTGGACAGGAATCCAGTTTTTTTGAAGAGCATTGATGCAAACAGAATCTGCTGAAAATCATGCTTGTCACCCACTGACACATTTGTAGAAGCTGGAGCAAGGTGAACCTGCTTCATGACGTGCCTGAGAAAATGTTAATCGTTGTGCTCCACCAGTGGAAATTCAAGGTGCTGCTGAAATACTATTTGTAGCATAATGAAACATGGGTGAAGAACCTTGCTATATATTTATATATTTATATATTTATTATTTATAGGGAAGGGTATTTCCCTTGAGGAAGGGAAATACTTTAAGTTAAAATAATTCATGAGCAATGATGAGTTGGTCATGCATGCTGCCTTCATGGATACTGTGAATGCTACTTGCACTGTGAAAACATCAATGACTTTAACCTAAGTATTTTTGACCTCCAAGTGGGTGTTTACGTCCATCCTTCAGTATTCTTTGAAGTACCTGACCATAAACCACAGAGTACAAGCCCCTGCATTGAAATCCATGGCTGTGACTTTAAAGTTAGAAAATTAGTTTTATATCTATTCTATTTATATCCGAAAATTAGGAAACAGACAAAAAAAAATCATTTCCACAAGAGGAGCAGTACATCAAAAGGTTTTACCTTAACAGAGTAAGAGTCATATTTTTCCAAAATCTTGGTGCAGTTATTGCCACTTTTCTTCAAATCCTCTCTAATCTGTAAACAAAATTAAACAACACCGCAGTGTGAGTACTGTTTTTCCCCAATACACCACAATAATGCTAACAGTTGTTATCATATTTAGAAGTGTAATACTTAATGCAGTAAAACTGTACTGGAGGGCTATTCAATGTGGCCTACCACAGATACAGTAATCCTGGCCCTTTGATCATTGAGAAGAAATCACTATTATTCAGATGCAAAAAAGATGTGTCCCAGTCTGCACCAGTACAGTATCAGCACACCCCTCTTACAAATTACAGAATGATAAAGAATCTACTTTGTTTTCACATATGTACAATAAATCTTATAAATACATTGTTTTATAAATAGTGGAAAAGGTTTGGCCTGTATATGCCACTTAATCTGGCCCCCACTGGACAGAACCTTGCCGTACAGTTTATAATCTGTGGGAAAACTCACCTTCCATAAAGCCATGCTGAAGAGCTCACTGGCCGACTGCCCACGCTCACTCTCTTTCACAGTGTAGTTCAGCGCATCAGGGTTATTTTTCACTTTGTACGTCCTCATCAATAATCCGTTAACAAGATAATACGTGTTGATGTTTTCCTGGATGAATGTGTTCAGTTGGATGCCCATCTTTCGTGCGAAATTCAACAGGATTCTACAAAATACATTATTTACATAAATAAATAGTCTACTCTTCAATACATACAACTGTACTTCTATAGTATCTACTCAAATATTATTATTCTAATTGCGTGCTGTTCCACTCAGAGAAGACGCCAACCAGCCTTAGGCTTTTAAGATTCACATGTTTTCTTTACTTTTCCTATTGAAAAAATATACTCATTGTTGAACACAGGAATATGTGCCTGCTTGACAAGAGACAGTTAAAGCTAAAGCACAACGTTTTCTCACCTGTCCTTGTGCTTACCTGTGAAAGCTAGGTATCCTCATGGCACCGAGCTCTGCGTACCAGTCTCCCGACTTGTCCCTGTAGGTCTCCACCCTCCCGCCGATCCTCCCACTCGCTTCAACTATCGTCACCTTTGAACCCAAACCAGTTTGTGGTTACCTTCATCATTAAGTAAATTAGCATAGCCCCATATTGAAGGGGACTCACAGTATCAGGTACACAAATTAACACACCGATAAATAAACAACAGTATTACTTAAAACTGATTCAAGTTTAAGGCGGCACGGTGGTGCAGTGGATAGCGCTGTCGCCTCACAGCAAGAAGGTCTCGGGTTCAAATCCAGGCCGGGGGCCTTTCTGTGTGGAGTTTGCATGTTCTCCCCGTGTCCGTGTGGGTTTCCTCCGGGTACTCCGGTTTCCTCCCACAGTCCAAAGACATGCACGTTAGGCTAATTGGAGAGTCTAAATTGCCCGTCGGGATGAGTGTGTGAGTGAATGGTGTATGTAGTGCCCTGCGATGGATTGGCGACCTGTCCAGGGTGTATTCCTGCCTCTTGCCCCAATGCATGCTGGGATAGGCTCCAGCCCCCCATGACCCTAACTAGGAATAAGTGGCTGAAGATGAGATGAGATGATTCAAGTTTACATTAAAAATACAAATGTGGCAGTGTACGAGGGTAGGAGTCAAGCATACTCTCGCAAGGACCAGGTAAGAAAGGCATAAAACTAAAATGGTCGCTCCTTAGGGAGAGGCAATAGCATTGACACAGGGAGCTTTGATTTGCGGTGAGTAGTGTCAGAGCAGGGAGTACATTTGGTTTACGTCTCGCACACATACATAGTAACCTCTCTTTGGTGATGCTGGCTTGCTAACTGTGCTGTGATTTTAAGGTTAGGGGGAGGCGACCAGGAGAACAGGCCGACATTAGTAGAGTGGGCAGTTATAGGACAAGCCACAACTGTTTTAATTGGTGTGGTTGGTTTTTACGAATGTGTTTTAGTTAATTCTGTTAAATAACAATTTCTAATTGTTTGTCAATGTGTTTTTTTTGTTTTAACAGACCATTAATTCTTGTTAAATAACAATTTCTGAAAAATTGTTTGTCAAATTCTTCGTGTTTGATCCGTTTAGAATTGTTGTGCCTATATTGACCAATGCAACACAATACATACATGCAGTCACAAGATGAATACTTCCACAACCATAAAAGGTCAATCCAGGGGTTAGGTGCTGGTTCTCAGGTTCTCTGGACCGGATTTGGCGGGGAATTCTAGGGGCCAACATTGAATTGGTCATAACGTAGCGCAGAGACGAATTTTTCATTAGTCAATAGTGACTCCTCTGGCCAACTTGGTGCCTATGGTCAGTTGATGCAATGGCTGCACAGCTCAGCTGGTGGACTGCAGAGAGAAAACACGCGGCGCGTGGCTGCGTGCTTCTCAGAGGACAGGCGCGCTTGTCTGCTCCTGCCCAAGTTGACGGGGTGTTAATGGGATGGTTTTACAATTGTGATTGGGCATTCCAAACTGGAGGAACATCTGGGACATGGGACTGGTGACTAGTACCTCGGAATGCACAATACAAAACGGGAATTGCAAAATACCTAAGCCTATACCTACAGCCTGGTTTCAAGAGTTCTTAAAAGTTCTCACGCAAAGCGGAGAGTCACAATTAAGGCATGCTTTAGTAAATCAGACAGAATAATTAACCCAATCCATGGGTTGCAGGGATGCAGGTGGAAGAAAAGTATTGTAATAATAATAATAATAATATTTGCCATTTAGCAGACGCTTTTATCCAAAGCGACTTACAGTAATGAATGCATACATTTTCAATATATGTGGCCCCCAGTGGGGACTGAACCCACAACCTAAGCGTTGCCAACGCCATGCTCTACCAACTGAGCCACAGAGAACCACGTAGCCTACCTTGTGCCCCGCCCCCTCCAGGAAGTGGGCCGCTGTTAGGCCGGCGATGCCTCCGCCGACTACAACGATGTGACGTGGAGTCTTTGCACGGGGAAGACCATTATCCACAATATCAAGAAGCTCATCGTAGTCTTTGTCAATCAGACATTTTAGTAGGGGGTCATCGGTGTCCCCTTTCGCCCTCAGAACCATGGACAGCACTGCAACAATCGTCAAACCCGCTGCGGGCAGAACCAACACTGTCATAACTGCAAGAAACAACAAAACATGTTTAGAATTTTTTTTACATTTGATTATTGTCACTATTTCCCCAATAGCTACTGTTGGTACTTAATTGTGGCAATTAAGTGAATTTGGTGAAATGCAGTTGGCTATGTGTAGTATTCTGTGGAATCGAGCATGCTGCTGTTACATTTACACGAAGACTGCATTGTCCAGCCTGCCATTTTAAATCTGTTACGGTGTGTGATGTCCCTTTTACACCGACCCTGTTTGGTCCGTTTTAATCGAACCGTGGTGCGTTTACTCCGTTAGTCCGGTTCGTTTGGAGAGGTGAGAACACGCATTCGAACTCTGGCGCGGACCAAACAGTGGTGGGGTTCCAAGTGAACCACGGTTTTGTTCGTTACATGTGTGAACGTAATCGGACTTAATATAGGAAACAAACCAAAATACAGTGCACTGTGGGTTGAAAGTGGATGTTGACACTTGTCAGAGACAGCCGTGCAAGGGATGAAATGACTAGCAAACTAACTAACTATCAAAATGAGTCGAGGACAAACGTGGGGGAACGATGTGGTGAGGACTCTAATCGAAATATGGGCTGACGATCACATTTCACAGTTGCTTGTCGAAACACATAAGAATACGGAGGTCTCAAACTCTTCAGTGATAAACTGAAAGAAATTATGATCTCTTTGCTAAATGCTTAAAATGTAAATGTAATTGATTATGAAAATATGAAAGCGATGATCGCAGTCGCAATACGCCGCTGTCGTCCGCGACCAGAAAGTGATTTTCCCACGGAAATCTTCTGTCCAATAGATGAACGACCTGTACGACCGCGTGTCATTTGTTTACAAATTTTGGTTCGCTTAACACAGGACCTTGTGAACACTAACTAGACCTAATGAAAAGTGCAACAAAGTGGCAACTTGCTCTTGAATCGGACCAAATCTATCGAACTTTAGATGTGAAAGCGACCTGAGTGTAGGCTATGTCTTGTGCGCAAGGAACAATGAAATGTATTAAATTAAGTGAAAGTCGAATACCGCTATTGACAGGCAGAGGAAGTAGGCATTGTCAAACACAAGTTAGAATTTATTCTATATATATATTCTATATTCCGAAGAGCACTATAGGCAGTGATAGCATAAACTGACTGAAATCCAGTAGTAACGAATTCCAGTTTTTTATCAATGAAATGAAGACATTTGATCTTTAGGGCTGTGCAGTTGTAATTAATATGCTATATTCATAGTCACGAAAAAGGTACGAACGAAGGATTTTCCCGGAAAATTGTAAGTAGCCAAGCGGTTTTGACAAATATAGGCTATAGATATATTTCATTCCCATTACGTTCCGTTTGAAAACGCGTTTGTCAAATTCAATTAACGAGGGGATTTCAGAACTACGGGTTATCTAAAATATCAAATGTATTATGATACATAGCTACTAATTACACTGTCAATAACCCAATACATTGTTATTCCTACTCAGAAGACGTCACATTTAAATGCGGAACACAAGACAATACACAACTTAAAGATATATTTATGCGCATCCACAGCTTCTGTGATCTAACTTTAAAAAGTTAAAAATAACTCACTGCTTCGCAGCATGGCTGGACGACGCCTTGACCCGTGGCTAAGTCTGAACGGTCTGCCTCTTGGTCTAATTGCGACTCAGTACTAGAGGAAATAGAAACCTAACTGAATAGAAACCGAGGGGATGCTTTGAGAAGACACCGGACTCGTCTTACAATATTTACATCGATCTCAACTTGACATAAAAGAATAATAATCACATTTTAGCCATTTATCCTGTTTAAAAACGTATAGAAACTAATACGGCTTAAATGTGAGAAGTTTCATATCAAATTATTAAACCAAACAGCCTCAAAAAAAAATAAATATATATATAGCCCACATCGAGGCTACAGACGCGGATTTGGAATGATTTGCCAATTTTTTAACCAATAAAACCAAACCAATAATTAATGCAGAATAGGCTACATAAACATAATATATGTATTTCTTTTTTTATGTAGTGTCCCTGGAACTCAATTCCGTTGTATAGTCTAAATTGAAAGTCGTATTATTTAAATAATTGATAGTCGAATGCCTGAAACCACACAGGATATAGGCTAACGAAGGCTTCTCAGTTTGAACAAATATTTTCCCACACTGGCTTAAGGGTTAGCCTCACTGAACTGATTAGATTAGCGAGGTTTACTCATAAAAACCCATCATACTAGTATCACATGGGCATCAATATGTCCCACCATATGAGTGCAAGAAGCCGATTTAAGTTGGTTTAATATTATGTGTGCTCATTTAAAGTCCCCAAATACTGACGTTAAAGTTAAACGTTTTAAAGGCGATCAGAGGCGATTATAGTTAAACGTTTTAAAGGCGATCAGACATTACCTTCACATAGCCCCTAATAATAATAATAATTATAGTTATAATATTATCAACGTCCAATAGACTACATTTTGAGTTGTAACATATGTCTTATATTTAAAGCATACAGCACATACATTACAGTTGGTTACTTACAGAAAGTGGTTTTAGCCATGTTCTTGGAGTTCTTGTCTCGGGATTATACGGGATTGCCTCCTAGTTTTATGTGTTCGAAACTAAGAACGCACCTTTCGAAGCGGTACTTTTCGCCTATCGCAAGACAATACTTCAGATCAATTTGCAAGTAATAGCTTTGCAGAACCCCCTTTCAATTGCTTTTATACCCCATATGAAAAAAAAGTTATAAAATAACGCCAACTTTTTCAATCTAGCCTATTTACTAATTTCGCAACATATGCAATATTGCTGACTTAAAGTTCAACTAAATTCCTTTCATTCAGGATTTTATAGTGAAACCTATTTCTTGTGTTTTCTCTTTTCATTCATAAAAATATGAATTAGAGCACCATCAGCATTTATCATAGGAAATAATTATTTTATTTTATTATTTTATTTTATGGCAACAGTCTTCCGTCTTCCGTGGCAGATATGGGAGAAACTGTCCATGGGACAACAATAGGCCGGGCGCTTTCCAAATCTGCGCTTTTCAATTGAGTTGAATTGAACATTTTATATAGCGCTTTTCAAGGAACCCAAAACGCTTTACAAACTCACTACACATCAGATGAATGAATGAATGCATTTCATGTATACAGTACCAGTCAAAAGTTTGGACACACCTTCCATCTGGATTACAGCCAAATGGGCACTAATTTGCATTCTTCAGCAAGATAACGACCCGAAACACACCTTGAAGTTGTGCAAGAACTATCTGGTGACGGAGGAATATGAACGACAACTCAAACTAAAGACAGTCTGCCCAGTGTCCAGATCTCAATCCCATAGAACTTGAATTGGACAAACTGGAAAGGAAGAGTCAAAGCAAAGCAACCCACAAGTTTCTCTGAGAATTGCTGCAGGATAGCTGGGAAAACATGTCGGGTAATTTCCTGCTAAAACTTATTAACCGAATGGCCCCTGTTTGTGAGGCTATTCTCACGCCAAAGGGTGACTATTTTGAGGAATCCAAGATTCAATTTTCTATTACATTTTCTTGAACATTGCTTTGATGTTCCTTTTGTTTATTGTTACATGCGTTTTTTGTCATTTTAAAGTATTTACAGAAACGTATAGGGTGTTAAACATTGTCAATTACGAGATAAACATAGTTTCCAGCAGGTGTGTCCAAACTTTTGACTGGTACTGTATTTATTTAAGAAACATCTATCAATTACACGGGTGTAGAGATGGTCTCTCATTCACATGCATTGAATCACTCATTACAAATGCTTAGTTTAACACGGGTTGTATTTCAAATAGTTGTATATTGAACAATTTGCCTCAGAGTGAGGTGAAATACAGAACATCCACAAAGCAAAGTCTTGTGTGATGGGGGCTTATCTCGTATCTGCCCTATCTGGTCATATGTGCCCATTAATAACGTCACCAAACTAGCACATAATGCCCTGCATTTGAGTTGAGGTGGTCTGGGTGGACAAAAATGCACATTCATTATCTGGCACAAAACTTGCACATTGCCTGATGCAATGGACACCCACCATTGTGCTGCTCAACCCATGTTGATGCAAACTACTTTATCGCCGACCACAAAACTACCAAACTGGGGGAAGGCGAGAAATAGTCTGTTTGCGAAGGTCGAGACTAGCAATTACCCTACCGTCCATGTGCGTTTTCGCTACTGTCCTCCCCAAACTACAGCCCCTACTGAGTGACTAGCCTAGTAGTGTCAGTGACTTGCTTAGGAAGCCCAGTGATTGACTAGCCTAGGAGTGTCAGTGAGTTGCATCAATCGCCGTTTCATTGGCCTCCACTGACACATCAGTCGCCTCCTTCAGGTTATCTTTTTCCACATCGTTAACCTCAGGCAACACATCAGTTGCCTTCTTCAACCAATCTTTTGTCCCATTTTTGACATGATCCACCCCCCATACTAATAAGCCCCTAGATTCTCTCCCTAAACTTTGGGAAATCCTTGCTGTGGCAGATTCACACAGGAACGCACAAAACTGAGGTTAAATTAAACAAGAAGTTGTCTCTATTGTGGGAGTCATATGATAATGACTAATTTTAACTTCCACAAATGTATTGCACGTACTGCAAATTCCTCCGTTTTGTTGGAAAGTCCATCCTGCATTCTGCTTACCACCAGTCTTTGCTGCCAACATTAAATATGTCTAGTGTGTTATGATGCAGGATACAATCTAATGGTTTAACCACATTTACATTTAAGGCATTTATCAGACGCTCTTATCCAGAGTGACTTACACAGTTTATATTTCTTTACATACAGTCCATTTATACAGCTGGATATTTTTACTGAAGTAATTCAGGTTAAGTACATTACTCAAGGGTACAACGGCAGTGCCCCACCTGGGAATCAACCTGCAACCTCTGTTACAAGTCCAGTTCCCTAACCATTACACTACACTGCCGCCCCAGTGGCACTCAGTCTTAAGTGAGTATGAAGTACCCACCCTTTTTAAAGTTTCTATCAATCCTCCCCAGTTTGGAATTTCCAGTTGAGCTTCTCGAGTAACTGCTGTGTCACACAATGAGCACTGAGGCTGAAGACGAGGATAGGCATGTGGCAAGGTGGCAGGGGTGGCCACCATGCAAGGTGGTGAGTGGATGAAAGACTAAACAAAAGAATTACCGTTTGATAGACCAGTGGCCAATTTATTCTCTTTTTACAAAATAATTCAAACAAAACACAAAAATAAAGCAGTCAAAATACAAAATCATGCAATTGAGGGAACCAGTAACCAAACCTGCACTTCCACCTCCATGCCCCAAAAAATCTCTCCCCTCAGGCATGGCAGGCTGTGCTTTTATAATGGCCCGGCGAAGGCAATGGCTCACAGCTGAGTTGATTGCTCATTAGCCTCAGGCGAGCCTGCCTGTAAGTGAGGCCGCTGCTGTCCAAGGCCCTGTAGTCCTCTCCAGGCTGTGGGAGGGAACAGGAGCACCTGACAGCAGCCAAAAGGGAGGTGCAGCCCTCTCTACTCCTCTCCCAGTGTCACAAGGCACCTCTCTTACTAAGGGAACTGTTAGCCTATGAGCATGTGGCATGTCATTGGGAGGAGCTAATGCCATTGTAAGCCGAGGAACCCTGGTCAACTCAAACCCACCCTACCCCTTCTAGGATGAAACCAATTTTGCCCTGATATCATTGACTCCTGGTCAGACAGCTAATGACACAGCTTGAACCTGCAATATCTTTGCCACAGGGCACTGCCTGTGCTCATTATAAATGCATTTGCTTCCTTTACAGACTGAACAACTCAGGAGCGCTATAACTTTACTTCAAAAACTAGGCAGCTTGTTGTTAATGCCAAAATAAACTCAACACCACACTCCAGAAACACTTCTATTTGCCACACTGTTTCAGTGGTAAAACAAGGTAAAAGTAAAAGGTATAGTAAAAATATATTTTATTTTTTAATTTTTATTTTACCTTTATTTAGCCAGGGGAGCCCATTGAGACCAAGGTCTCATTTACAATGGTGCCCTGATTACAAAACAATTATATAAATTACACATAAACAAACAATAAGACAAGGAATCTAATAAAAATAGATGAAAGCATCATACAAAATAACAATAATAAGAAGAAACTAGTGTTACAATAGTAGTAATTACAATAGTTACGATAAATTTAGAAACACTCACATACCACTAACTCTATATCCTTAAGCATATTTTTAAAAGTTCCTATGGAGACCACAGAGTCCAGTTTGAAGGTCTCCTGAAGCTCATTAAAAGCTCTAGGCCCACAATAGCAAAAAGCAGTTTTACCTAACTCAGTTCTGACACGTGGGACTTCAAGAGTAATCCAATCCTGAGATCTTGTCTGATAAAAACTTGAGTGCAATTTTAAAAGAGAATTCATGTAAAAGGGAAGCTTTTGTAAGATCCCCTTAAAAACATAGAGGAGAAGGTGCTGTTTTCTTCTGGTGGCCAGGGAAGACCATCCAACTGCCTGATAAAGTGCACAATGATGCGTTCTAAAATGGTCACCTGTGATGAAACTAAGTGCAGAGTGGTAAACAGTATCGAGTTGTTTGAGGGTAGTAGAGGAAGCATGCATATAAATAATATCACCATAATCTATTACTGACAAGAATGTGGACTGAATTAAGCACATTCTATTTTCCAGAGAGAAACAAGCTTTGTTTCTGTAGAGAAATCCAAGTTTCACCTGTAGTTTTTTTACAAAGACCATCTATATGTGTCTTGAAGGACAGCTTCAAATCAATAAAAATCCCAAGGTATTTATAAAAGGATACTCTTTCAATTATAGACCCATCTAAAGTATACATCTTATCAGTTGATTCCTTCATGGAGCGGTGATTTGAAAAATGCATGACTTTTGTTTCTCTCAATTAGGTAAAAGTAATTGTAATACTTTTAATCATGTATGTACTTTTTTGGGACTGTTAAAGAAGAGCACAGTATGAAGAATTCTGAGAAAATGGTAGTGTGTTCCTGTGCCACTGGCTCTACGAAGGCAATAATAATTCCTAAATCAGGTAAACTATTCAAAATACCATAGATATATCTACTGTACCCACAATATTACTGGCTGGGCATTTTCTGGCTTTCCAATTTCTCTGTGGAAAACTTGTCCAGCACTTTGTAACATTGCACCTGTGACTGTAAAAATAAAAACAACAATAAAAAAACATATTTTAGTGTTCTACATGTTTTAAAAACACATACTGGAATAGCTTGCCACACACAATAAGCAATCTTTCACTTTTAGTCTGCATCCTCAATACCACTTCACCAGCTGAAGCTGGCTGTGTGTGCCCTGTGGCCAGGAGGCTATTCAGATCATGCAAAATGAGCTTTGAATAGTTTATGGCTTTTAAGAAGGAATATTCGACGCCCCCCCAAAAAAAAGACTGTCAACTGGTTGGTAACTAGTGTGAAAGTGTTAGTGCATTTAATAGCCAATTGATGGCAGTCTGAGTCCCTCACTTGTTTAGTGCTTGCTAGTCACAGTTACACTGAAAATCTATTTATTTATATAAATTATAAATATAAATTCATACTGTGACATTCAATTTACTGTGCAGATCACAGGTAATGCAAGAGAAACTGAGAAAAGCTGAGGGTTCAATCATTTTCTGGCAGCTGGCAGCAGGAAGTGGCAGCTGTGGCGGCAGGAAGTGGCAGGAGGAAGTGACAGCTACCAGCTGCCAGCAGGGGCTGCCACCTTGTTTAGCAGCAGGATGTGGCGGCTCTGGCAGCTGGCAGTGGAGCCGCCAGTGTGTAGTGACAGCTGCGGCAGTGAACAGCTACCTAGCTGGCTGTCGCCGATGCTTGGTGGTCTTTTACGTTGCAATAGACTTGTTTTCAATATCCAGTTAATTTGCTGGTTTGTTTATACATATTTTGGACATGTGATGAATTTCGAAATAGCCTACAATTTGTGGCCTAATAATCGCTATAGGTGCCGTGACTGGTGTGAACTGTGAAAGCCTGTCTCCTCTTTTGACAGCTGCTGCCACTGCCAGGGGCAGCCAACAGCTAAATAGCTAGCTGTCACCAATATTTATACCGTACCCTCTCAGGAGAAACATGGCCAAACCTGGTTTATACCTTATTTGAAGTTTATTTTATTAGGATACAACCCCTTGAGATGTTGCATCTTGTTTTCGAGGGGGTCCCAACATATATCACAACATTAATAGAACAACAAAAGTATGTCAAAAATAATATAATATAATAAAATAAAATACATTATTCATATGACAAAAAGCAGACAGACAAGAGACAAAACACAACAAAGTCTACAACATCAACAGCATACATTGATTAATGAGGAGATTGCAACCTAAAAGTGGCCAAAATGGCCAACAGTAGCTAGATAAACATAGAAATAATGGATCTGTATATATATCAAATATATAAATCAATACATTATAATAATAATATACAGTCCCGGCCAAAAGTTTTGTCACATGAGTGGACAAAAGTGACAATTGCTAATTACCCAACTCTTAATTAGCTAATAAAGTTAGGAAACAACACAAATTAATCATAAGTGTCTAAAGTTTATTTAGATACCACCAAAACAAAAATTTCATAGATGCTTATAAGGTTTATAGCTTGATAATGATCAACAGGCCAGTTTTGGCCGGACAAAAGTCTTGTCGCAATGGCCAACTCCAATTTCTAGGCCACAGTGAATAAGGAAGAAACAAACAAGGGGCTTGATTAGTCAGATGTAGGTAACTGTGAGCTATAAAAGCAGAAATTTGACACTTTAAGCCATCAGTTCATGCTCAACATTGCTTCTGTCAACATGCCCAAGATCAAACCAGAAACCAAAGTGCTCATCATCAAGAATCTCAAGTCCAAGTCACCTGCTGAAGTTGCAGACATCTTCAATGTGTCTAAACGGCAGGTGGAGAAGATTCACAAGCGCTACCAAGAGACTGGCATCGTCCATGACAGACCCAGGTCGGGCAGACCGCACAAGACAACTGCTCGAGAAGACAGCTTGCTGGTCCGGCTGTCAAAAGCCAGCCCCATGTCAACCGCCTCACAGCTCCAGGAGGAGTGGACGCCAGCTCGCTTGCTCGCAATGGTCTCCACGGTCGTATTGCTGCCCAGAAACCAGCGCTAAACAAGAGACAGCTAAGAAATCGTGTTGCGTACGCCAAGGCCCATAGCCTAACGGAAGGTTGGACAGCAGAAAAGTGGCGAAAAATAGATTTTTCAGATGAATCGTCAGTTGAGCTCCATCCCAAGCACCGCCAATATTGTCGACGACCCTCTGGGGCCCGTCTGGACCCACGGTTCACCCAGAAGACAGTCAAATTTGGAGGTGGAAAGATTATGGTTAGGGGTTACATCCAATACGGAGGTGCCAGGGAGATCTGTAAGGTGGATGGTAACATTGACAGTGCCAAATATCAACAGATTCTTGCCTCCCAGTACATTCCCAACTACAAAAGGGGTCAAATTTTTCAACAGGATGGAGCTCCTTGCCATACCTCAGGTTCCACTATGAAGTTTCTCAGGGGGAAGAAGATCAAGGTCCTTCAGGGATGGTCAGCACAGTCTCCAGATATGAATATTATTTACCATATCTGGGGAAGAATGAAGGAGGAAGCTTGGAGGACCAAGCCGAAGAACTTGGAGGAGCTTTGGGATGCCTGCAAGGTGGCCTTCCATGCCATCCCCGATGACTTCATCAACAAGCTCTACGACTCTCTGCCAAATCGGATGGTAACTGTTCTGCAGGCCAAAGGAACCCATACAAGATATTAATTTCTTAACTTATAGTCCATGATGAAATACTAGACTGATTTTTCATTTGTTATTTTATTTACTTTTTGAGAAAGATAACATTTCTTGATTATAATTTGATTTGCGACAAGACTTTTGTCCAGGTAGAAACTGGCTTGTTCATCATTATCAAGCAATAAACCTTATAAGCATCTATGAAATTTTTGTTTTGATGGTATCTAAATAAACTTTAGACACTTATGATTAATTTGTGTTGTTTCCTAACTTTATTAGCTAATTAAGAGTTGGGTAATTAGCAATTGTCACTTTTGTCCACTCATGCGACAAAACTTTTGGCCGGGACTGTATAACAACAATAATGACCAATAATAATAATAATAATTATAATATATAATACACAATATAACAACAATATAAAAAGTCTTAGACTATGCCATTGCATTCGTTGCTAATAATGAGTAGCGTGGTCACATTTTTCATAATGTTACCGCTCTGGATGTAGCATGGATTTGTTTAGATAATATATTTCTGGTTGCAGAAAAACTGCTTAGCAACTAGATTTTAAAATCAAAAAGACTCAACTCAAGCTTTCAAGTCTGTAAATGGTCAAAACTAAATGCTTCTGCAGTCAACAGGACAAGGATATTTGATGGCGAGTTACAGAAATCAATATGCCCGTGTATGCCACAATAAACATTAATTGCAATTAATAAGAATTCATGCCAGAATTCTATGATAAGGGACCAAGTAAGGCCTATACAATGTACTGATATGTTCACTTGGTCAGTCAAATACATATAAATTCATATTCTCAATATCTTTCCCATATTGAGAAGACATCATTTGTATAGACCTTACCTGGTCCCTTACCATAGAATTCTGGCATTAAGTAAGGAATAAACCACGACGGGCTGTCCCGATATTGGGAAATAATGTACGACAGGGGTGGCTTACCACCCCTGAAGTAGCCTACATTATTTCCCAATAACGGGACAGTCCGAAGTGGTTTATTCCGCTGATACCATGGTTACCAACAATGATGATCTATTAGTTACTTTTATCTTCATTGGTTTTTATCGACTATTACTTTCTAAGTGAGCACAGAAGACATGCTTTAGCTAGCAGCATGATATAAATGGATGATTGCAAAGTAAGCGAGAAGGAACTATTTTTCCCCCCGATAGAACCATTTGTTATGGTATAATCGTAGAATTAACGACCAGCTATTTTGCATAACAACGGTGCAAATAGAACTAACGACCAGCTCGTTTGCTTAACAACGGTGAAAATAGAACTAACGACCAGATATTTGCTTGACGACACTAAAACACTATCCTCAAAGAGCTGTGTAAGAATATTTTGATTTCAGCTGATTCACCACCCCTGTCGTACATTATTTCCCAATAACGGGACAGCCCGTCGTGGTTTATTCCTTGTTGATGACATCGTCATTGAGCAATATCTACTTCAACCAAAATCTGTTCAGATGCAGCAGGTGACATCATTATTTAGACATATAAAGATGTGCACATGTGATGTTATTTCAGCCAATAGAACATGCTCAAAATACTTTAAAGATGGAATATTGCTTTTCTGTGAGAATTAGCTTGCTTGCTACAGTATATTACTGTCCAAAATATTAATTATATTGCTCTCACAGATGTAATATTTCTACAGCTAACAGAAATATATCTCTATAATGTATTTCTTATCATTGCACATGTAAACCCTCCATCATATTGTTCCATTTCTCAGGTAACTACGGTAACTACAAGGTAGGCCCTAAATCCCCAGACTAAATTTATACTCTTAAACCAATAAAACATAGGTGTGGAATTATGTGTTTCTGACACTGTCGAAAATGAGCTCACTACTCTGCGCTTCATATGAGAGAATGCACACTGCCATCTGCTGGTGAAGATTGTGTCAACAACTCATATTTGTTCATTAACTTATGTTTTTCAATATGATTCAAACTTGACAATAAAATATTGAGCGTAAGAGTGAATATTTTTTGACAGTAAACGCAAGGACAGGAGAACAAAAGGGATAAAGAAAGACAACCAAAGTGATAAAGTGTAAGAGTAGGGTACATAGAGTAAGGGTTTTAGTGGACACTACAGGTGCTTAATGTCATTGGGCCATTGGGCAGAGGTAATTCAGTGATTCGGTGATGTTGTGAAATATATTATGCTATTATATCGAATGTGCTGTACAAATAGATTGATTTGGTTGGCTCAAAGATTTTTATTAAACACATTTTTTGTACATCTGATGCTCAATAGCTACTAACATAGCAAACTTTGTGAATTTATAACATATTTATGTCTTTATGTGATACTCCTTTTTTGCTGCTCAACACCATGATCATGTCTCAATCTCCTACACTTTATTGACCGCTTTGTATTTGTTTTATGTCTGTAGAGACTCCGTGTTTTTATGCTGCTAGTGGTAAGATTAATTTCCCCACTAGCAATCAATAAAGTATATTTTATTCTATTTTCGCATATACACGGCTCAGGTTCTCCGCATCACCAACGGAATACGTATATGTACCGCTGGCTAGAAAACGTAGGGAAATACATAGCCTACAATTTGCATAGTGATCGCATGGCTTCGAAGAGTGGCATTTGTGACATGTGGCTCCAGAAGCTGGCAAAGATACAATATTCCTCCGCGGCTGTTCTCTGATATAAAAAAACGATTATGCAATTATCTAGATTGGTGAGGCCATTTTCAGAGAGTTGATTAGTGAGGGGAGAGATTATTATAGGATTTGATCCATTAGCCCAGGGTAAAAAAACGATTATGCAATTATCTAGGTTTTGTTGCAACCAGCCATTTTCAAGAGTTGATTAGTTGAAGAAGGAAGCTAATTAGTGAAATCAATTGTAGTGCACTGGTTGATCCACCTTACACTCAGCCCTCGATGGAATGAGTTTGACACCCTGCATTAGCCTGGAATTTAACCTACAGGTTAGCAGGTTAGGTTCGTAGCATAAATTACCATGGCCATATGAGCCAAAAGTGAGCCACAGTCGTGAGATCGAAAACCCAGGCTTAAACTCAAAGATAGCTCGCTAACATAGAGCTGATGTTTAGCTTTATAATCAAGTCTGTCACATAATAGAAGCTCTTGTCAGTCCTATGAAAAGCTGTTACAGATTCAGGCCATTGGTGCAATAGTTTGTATATTTTTTAATATGCACAGTTTTTGTATGTTGTATCCTTTTGTTTTCTCCATTTTTTTAAATACTTGTATGTTGTTATTTTTATATGGACCGGTGTCTGCAATAAAGTTTTATTATTAACCCAATAATCCTGTTTCGTAAAACAGGCCCCAGAAGCGCCAAACCTATTTTGAATTCGACATAAAGTGCTCACCTAAAATCCAATCACCACAAAGATTCACGACTATGTCAAATCAATGTCTGATTGTCTGCGCTCAGTCCACACAACTGGTTTAATTTGTTACCATTATGCACAGCTTTAAGTAACCAATGGCCAATGTTTAAACATTGACGGTCCCGATTGTTTGTCGAAACCAATAATACTTTATGGCATTATTGCGAAAATCCAATAGAATTCGGGGGGTGGGATTCCAGCGGCTGCAGACATACTATATAAAAATCACACTTCCACTGATTAAGTTACTTTAGTAGTTTGTGACAGCGGGATTGGAAGAAGCAAGCGCGTGCGTTTGATATATATATATATTTTTAAATCACCTAGCATTTAAGTTCCGTATCATGTCTGGAAGAGGGAAAACCAGCGACAAAGGGCGTTCTAAAACTAAGACTCGTAGTTCTAAAGCTGGGCTGCAGTTCCCCGTCGGTCGCGTTCACCGGCTGCTGAGGAAAGGGAACTACGCCCAGCGTATCGGCGCGGGGGCCCCCGTGTATCTGGCCGCAGTACTCGAGTATCTCACCGCCGAAATCCTGGAGTTGGCCGGCAACGCGGCCCGCGACAACAAGAAGTCTCGTATCATCCCCCGCCATTTACAGCTCGCGGTGCGCAACGACGACGAGCTCCACAAACTCCTCGGCGGCGTTACCATCGCTCAGGGCGGTGTGCTGCCCAACATACAGGCCGTACTTCTGCCCAAGAAGACCGGCCAGGCTGCCGCTGCTGGCGGTACCGGCAGGGCGGGGAAGAAGTCGGCGCAGTCCCAGGAGTATTGAAGCTGACCGAAGCCCCCGCTGAACCCAAAGGCCCTTTTCAGGGCCACACATTTACTCTTTAAAAAAGCAACGCTAACCTTTACCTGTGACCACGTGACATTCGGCACGTATCAAACCTGACCACAACGCACTGGAAGGCTTGACGCTAGTTAATCGTTTTGGGGCTAGCGGATGTTTACCATGTGCTTTAGTGGCATGCATTGGATGGCAAATTCGTGTAGGTGAACCGATGTTCGGAGACCATAAAACCTAGGTGGGAATCCTAGGTGATTGTGCCATTAACACCAGTCCAATGCATCATGGATGAAGTTGCTTCAAGGTTTACAATTGGTTCCATTTAAATTCTATTGCTTCCAGTTCCATATCGAATTCCAATTCATGATCAATTACCCACTTCAATAGATTTTAATTGGTTATGTGTTCTAACCATTTATGGCAACCATGTATAATGTTTTGCTATAGGCTACTTCACATTTATTGTAGCCTACAAAGTTTGTAAGATTGTCAAATTACGGCCAATAGTCTTGTTTCCTACCCTCGTATCCTGGGAACGAGCAGCACAGATGCGGTGGAAAGAAATGGGACATCTTAAACCCCTGCAAAACCTGACGCAACACTGTTAAGCGATTGCATCATCCAAGCTGTATGCTCAGAAGATATGCGTAACTAGGATTGGACCTCATTATATATAGGCTTAAGAAAAATGTTGAATAAATTCCATCCTCATGAATATTTCTGTGTTTTAGTACATCTGCTTCACTAATGATGAACACCATGTAATACATTATGAATTTATCAAGTTATGTCTATTTTTATAGATTTCAGGATTCGCGCAATGACATGTTTTTCACAATTATTTCTTTATCCACGTAATTAGGTTTGCAATGGCGTAAAATGTTTGTGTTTTATAATATATATGCCCTTTAGCAGACGCTTTTATCCAAAGCGACTTGCAGTAGTGAATGCATACATTTTCAGTATATGTGGTCCCAGTGGGAATTGAACCCACAACCTAAGCGTTGCCAACGCCATGCTCTACTTACTGAGCCACATAGAACCACTATGTTTTATGTTTTGTATTTATTCCAAAATGTTTGGCATTTTATCATGTTTCTTTCATGTGTTCATTACTTGGAAAATGATATATAAGGGCAATAATAAATAATGCACCAAGCCTTGCAGCGTTATAGCAATTGTTCGTGCTACAACGTACAATTTGCGCATGACCGTTCCCCTGGATAATTCCACTCACTCCACCCTTCTTACCATACATAGATTTCTTGTGGAAAGGCATTGGACAATCTTAATACAGCACTGAAGCACTGTCCCAATTACATTGGAGAACATTTTTTTTGTGTGTGTGTACATATATATCACAGTACTTTCTTATCTCTGCCATTTTATTTCAGTAATAAAACGGAATTTACAAATAAGAGAAAAATATTCCGGCTTTTATTTTGAAGATTTACGCCCTGGTGGTCGCCGGAAGTTGTTTATTTTTCGAGCCTGGCTACCTTTATACTCGTCATAATGAGAGAGATGTGCAGCTGTGTCTGTGTTTGCCTCGGTCCTCATGAAACGTTTTCGTGATCGAAGTCTGACGGGGGCTACTTGAGGCTGATGTTTTTCTAAAATTGTGGTACGCTAGTTGGCTAGGTTACGCTGTTTAACGATGTGTGTTGTTGATTCGGAACCAGATTAGCGTTGCTAGCTAGGTTAGCATGAACGTAACGCAGTAGCTAAGTTCGCTACTGTAGTCAAGAGGATGAAATGCATAGAATTCGAATGTCTAAAAAATGAAATGAATCATCTTGAAAATTCTTTATTTCATTGTTCGCCTCGGTCGTTTGTCCTCGATACATGAAACCGTTGCATTAAAACAGTAAGCTGTTATTACCTATATCCACAAAGTCAGCTAATTGTCTAGCTAACGAGCAACCATTAACCTATCCTCTTAATGTCATTTACGTACTAGTTAGGGTTATATATGTTTCTACTATGATGCTTATTAAATGCTACAATTGATGCTATAGACGTTAAGGAAGACGAGTGCAATTCAACACGATCTAAATGCATATCTAACAGGGAAAAAAACATGCCATTTTATTTGAGTAGTTGATTGAACTTCTCTCGCAATCGCAGGTGCATGGCCTTGTGAAGAGGCAATGTCTCACCCCGAGACGATGGGCCCGAATTCTTGGGCTTTTTCTCTGGGCCAGAGAAGTCTGCTGGGCTTTGGCGCTCTTCTGGCATGGATGATCCTTTTCCACTTGCTGGTGAACGTGTGGCTGCTGTGTGTGTTCACCAGCCTGCTGGTGGTGCTGGGAGGCTGGCTGGGCTCCCAGGCCGTCCTGGACTCGGACAGCGTCGTCCACCTGGAGCGCTTCGTCACGCTGGAGCGCGCGCGCCACTCTCCCGACAGCGAGCCGCGACTGGAGCGCGAGATCCGGCGCACGGTGCGCAAGATCACGCGCGACTTCGTCTCGTCCTGGTACCGCACGGTGTCCTCGGAGCCCGAGTTCGAGACGGAGGCGCACGACGCCATGCTCGCCATGGCGATGGAGCTGAAGAGGAGGGCGAGGACGGTGGAGCGCAAGGCCCTGACGCAGCGGGCGCTGCACCTGTGCGGCGGCCACCTTCAGACCTACCTGCGGGTTCGTGAGACGGCCGAGCCCCCGGGCGGACGGGACCCCCCCCCCCCCCCCCCCACGGAGGAGCAGGACCTGTGGAGCCAGTACCGCAGAGTGACCTCGCCGCACCCGGCTCTCCAGAGCGCGGCCGCCGAGGTGAGGTACGCCCGGGCCGTCGTCGACCTCCTCTTACACGTGCTGGTCCCGTCCCCTCACCTGGAGACGCGAACGGGCCGCTTCGTCGTGGGAGAGCTCATCACGTGCAACGTGCTCCTCCCTCTCCTCAACAAGGTCTCCGATCCCGACTGGCTCAACATGATGATCGTCGACGTCTTCGCCAAGTCCCACAGGCGGGACGGGGGGGAAACGGTGGAGGCGCAGACTGGGCGGGACACGCCCCAGTCCGTGCTGGAGCACCAGGAGCCCGTCAGCCTCGGGGCCCCTGCCGATGCCCCGAACGCGGCGGATACATCTACGCCCGCGCCCGCCCCCGCCCCGGAGCTCTCTGCGTACGACGTCATCGACGCCGCGGAGCTGTACGGTCAGCAGAACGCGGAGGAGGAGGAGGAGGAGCCCAGGCAAGAGGGCGGGGCCAGCCGGTTTCCTGTGGGAAAGTGTGCCTTAAATCCCGCGACTTCCTGAGGCCCGACAAGTTCAACCCTTTCTACCAGGAGATGGACTCTGACCTGGAGTCGCCCGTGTCTGATTTCAAGAGAGGCTCGTTGGAGTCACTGGTTCTGATGGGCGCAGAGGAGGTTCTGTCGGACAGGCTGAGGGAGTGTGCCACGCCCACCGATGTCAGCAGCGTGGGGGACTTGGAGGATGAGTCCCAGGGCTACGCAGCTTTAGGGGAGGTCACCTGTCCACAGGTGCTCGTGTCGGGGGAGCAACAGGAGCCCCCTGACGGTTTGGGGAAGGGCCCAGATGTGGAGGGAGAGGGGGGCGAGCAGACTGGGAGGTGTAACCCTAATGAGCTCTCTGTGACGGGCCCCCTGCAGACATCCACCCCCACCGCAGGGGGCGTGTCCCTCTCCTCCTTCAGCTTTGAGCCGCTGAGCAGCCCCGAAGGACCGGTCGTCATACAGAACCTCCGCATCACCGGCACCATCACCGCCAAAGAGCACCGCGGCACCGGCTCACACCCCTACACCCTCTATACCATCAAGGTACGCTCTTATCCACACCCCTACACCCTCTATACCATCAAGGTACGCCTTTATCCACACCCCTACACCCTCTATACCATCAAGGTACGCCTTTATCCACACCCTACACCCTCTATACCATCAAGGTATGCCCTTATCCACACCCTACACCCTCTATACCATCAAGGTACGCCCTTATCCACACCCTACACCCTCTATACCATCAAGGTACGCCCTTATCCACACCCTACACCCTCTATACCATCAAGGTACGCCCTTATCCACACCCTACACCCTCTATACCACAGATGTCAAACTCATTCCATCGAGGGCCGAGTGTATGCAGGTTTTTGTTCCAACCAATGCACTACACCAGGTGATTTCACTAATTAGCGTCTAATTATTGTAAAGTGTCCTTGAGTATTTTGAAAAGTGCTATAGAAATATGATGTATTATTATTATTATTATGATGGTATGTGCATTTGCATGTGCGTGTGCGTGTTTGTATATATGTTAAGGGTTCTGGTGGCTATGTTATGGTGTGGGGTGCATTTTCCTGGCATGGTTTAGCTCCACTCAACCCCTTAGAGGGCAAGGTAAACGCCAATTAATACAAAGCCATGCCAAGTGATCACCTTCATCCCTATGGTGAAGCATTTCTATCCTATTGCGAGTGGTCTCTTGCAGGATGACAATGCCCCTCATCGACAGGACACTAGTTCCAGACACTTGTAGAGTCTTTGCCAAGTCTTTGCTGCTCTGGTGGCTTGTGGCGGCCCAACGCCCCATTAAGACACATTATGTTGGTGGTTCCTTTATTTTGGCAGTTACCAAAATAAAGGTAGGCAGTTACCTGTATGTATGTATGTATCAGAGTTTCCGTTAGAAAAAATTGGTGCCGGTCCACGTGTCCTGGAAGATTTCAATGTCCCGGACAAATCGGAGAAATTCCGGTCAAATATTATCTGTGTTTATTGAGCTTAAAAACAATTGATAGGCAGGCTATATAAAGAATGACATCATCAAGGCATGTAGATTTATAATATTTTTTATTGAAAAGTAGGCTACTTTTGCTTATACATTATATTCCAAATAAAATAAGTCCCGTCAATAGACTCACGTGCATAACGCTATTTTAAAAATAAATAAATAAATATTACGCTAGCCTACGTTCGTTGGGGCAACACGTAAACACAAATAATTTACTTCAGCTTTAGGCCTACATATTCTCAGATAAAATAAAACAGAATAAAAACTATTTGCAAACAAACAAAAAGTTACATGTAGGCCTATCTGGCTCATAACATTTGAATTAACGGCGTGCTGCTGCCGACTTGAAATCAAATAATTTCCGTTCGCTACAGACCTTTTCTCAGATAAAATAAAATTGAATAAAAACTATTTGAAAACAAACAAAAAAATAACCTATTGCTGGCTCATATGATTTTACTTCTTACGCTTTTTCGCAGCAGTGAAGCGTGCAGCTGATTAAAATCAAAGGTGCCAAGTGTCTCTCCACAGCTTGCAATGCGCATAAGCCTTGCGACCTTGTCCTCCCTGGGCGACTTCGCTGCGTTTTGATTCGGTTCTGCAGAGAGAACCCTCTTCCGACTGTATCTCAGACTAATCGTCATCATTGTCATTAGTTGGTTTCAGAAAGTACTTGTTAAGGGTTGCTTGTTTGGTCATGTCTGATCTCTCTAGCTCAGGGGTGTCAAACTCATTCCATCAAGGGTCGAGTGTGTGCAGGTTTTTGTTGCAACCAGTGCACAACACCAGGTGATTTCACTAGTTCCCTCCTTGGTTGAAGAAGGAAGCTAATTAGTGAAATCACCTGGTGTAGTGCACTGGTTGCAACAAAAACCTGCATACACTCGGCCCACGATGGAATGAGTTTGACACCCTGCTAGCTCGTCGCTGTTTGGTGGTTATGGTGGTTTGGCAGGCTACGGCATTCAATCCGAGCGCGCGCTTTATCAGAGTGACGCAACAATGAAACAAATGTAACGATTATTTTGTTCATCGCATAGGCTAGCCTATAGCCTACACATTCATTAAAAAAATGAAGATTCATTTTTAATAGAAGGTTATGTGGAAATTAAATTTGAGCCTGTTTTAATACAATTCAAATTGTGCTTAGAAGGAATTATTTTCACCGGACATTATGACCGGAGAGATTTAAATATGTCGGACTTCAACAGATTTTCCCGGTAAAAAACCGGCAATTACCGGATAACGGAAACTCTGGTATGTATGTATGTGTGTATATATGTATATTACTTTTTTAGGCATTATCTTATCCAGAGTGACCTACACAGTTTACATTTCTTTACATACAATCCATTTATACAGCTGGATATTTTTACTGAAGCAATTTAGGTTAAGTACCTTGCTCAAGGGTACAACGGCAGTGCCCCCACCTGGGAATTGAACCAGCGACTTCTGAGCTACAAGTCCAGTTCCCTAACCATTATACTACACTTCTTCGGTTCTTCGACGTCTAAGGGCGCATTCACACTGCGGAGCGTATTCTGCCTGAAATCGGCGATGCGCTCCGCTTTGGATATTTTGTGAACACAGAGCTGGGACTCGCGGAGGCGCAGAGGGGTGGTGCTCGTTTTTAGTTGCCACGGGTGACCAAAATCAAACAAATTCGAATCATGGCTGTTGTGTTGTTGACATTTCGCAAAGCTAGCTAGCAAGCGAACTTCACGCCTTTATCCATAAGAAATATGTTACAAGTACTACAACACATTTAGCAAAAATATGGATTATGTTTTCCTTTAGCTAGCTACCTTACCTTACAATTCACTGGATGGATGAATAAATAGCATTATGCCCATAACGTTAACAATCCATTCATTAATAATATTACATTTTATGGATAGCCATAACGTTAACCTTATTATGATCAGTGGTATAACGTTCAGTTTATTGAAGAATGTGTGGATAATATAGCTAGCTAGTAAGCTAGCAAAAATTCCCCGCCCGTTTTCCATAATATTTAGATTTTGGAGGGAAACTTGCTAGCGCCATCCATTTCCGCTGTCATGGACGCATCAACAACCCCACTTCGTTTTGATTGGTCACCTGGCGTGAAGTGACAGTTGATGCGCGGAGCTGCTCCGCAAAAGTTGAACTATTTTCAACCTTTCGCGCAAATACGCTAGCGGAAAAATGAGCGAGCCGCGTCGCAACGGTCTATGAGCGCTCATTCCGCGTCCTCCCATAGGGAATAATGACTTTCCGCGAGCGAACGCTCCGCAGTGTGAATGCCCCCTAAAAGAGGTGTGGTTAGAGCTGAGAGGGAGATGGGGCAGTGGGGAGGGGAAGTAAACGTATGCGGGACATGTATATATATATGTAAATGTGTGTGCTTTTATGTATATATGTGCTTGTGTGTGTATGTTTACAGTATGAAACTGTGATGGACAGTGAGAACCCAGGCTCCCTCCAGCCGGTGGCCTATCACATGGTGAACCGCCGCTACAGTGAGTTCCTCAATCTACAGACTCGCCTGGAGGAGAAATCTGAACTGCGCAAGATTCTCAAAAGTAAGACCCCCCCGCCCCAGCCACCGCACCCGGGGGAGACTGTCCCGCATGCGTTTACCGCCCCTCCCCCCCTGCCCCACCTCTAACCACACCTCTTTAAAACGACATTTTAGCTGTCAAAGGACCGAAGAGGATCTTCCCAGACCTTCCGTTCGGAAACATGGACAGCGACAAAGTCGAGGCTAGGAAAAGCATGCTTGAAACATTTCTCAAGGTACACGGTTCTCAAGTCGAGTTGCATTTAGTTTACAGGCCGCCATTGTAAATAAGAATTTGTTCTTAATGGCTTGCCTGGTTAAATAAAGGTTAAATAAAAAAAATAAAAAAATAAAAATTAGTTGTACATGCCACTGTTAGAGGTTGTCCAATATGTGTACGACATCATTTTCTCTGTAAACATCATGAACAGTATTTGTTTTTTCTGTCACATGCAGATATGACAGAATCACCCATGAAGCAGCTTTACCTATAGCATGCATTTGGGAAAGTTGCGTTTGTAAGTAAAGCAATACTGTCCTTTTATGTACTTAATTTTTTTAGCAACTTTGTGCCATTCCCGAAACCGCTAACAGCGAAGAGATGCAAGAATTTCTTGCCCTCAATACGGACGCAAGAATCGCCTTTGTGAAGAAGCCTTTCATCGTATCACGGATAGACAAGGTGATCAAATTCAATCAAATTCAATTCAATTCAAAAACTTTGTTGTCATTATACTGAGCAGAGCCCATGTATAACCAAAAGTAGCAGTGACATTCCTTGGGCCCTGCTCCTGTGTCTGTTACAGTTGGATCCGTCTCATAGCTGATACCTATGTGCTGTTACAGCTATAACCTAATATTTGTCTGATATATGTATAACTGTGCGGCGCCCACTTGTTCTGCCTGCGATGTGAGGTTGACGGTTGATGGTGTTTGAGCCGAGTAGCTGGTGCCGGCGTACGGGCGCCTGACTCTGTGAATGCTCTGTGTCAGATCGTGGTGAACGCCATCGTGGACACCCTGAAAACAGCCTTTCCCCGTTCGGAGCCGCAGAGCCCCACCGAGGAGGTAGAGGGCGACGGTGAGGGGAAACCTCAGCCTGACACCAAGAAAACCAAGTGCGTCGCCCCCCCTCAGACACCTCTCTGTCAAAGCTGTTCCCATTCCTCTCAAACGTAGTGTTTGTTTTTCTTGTGTTTGTTGTTTATGTTTGTGAAAATCCAGACTAGTGGGAGGTCATTACATGACATTACATTACAGGCATTTAGCAGACGCTCTTATCCAGAGCGACTTACACAGTTTACATTTCTTTACATACAATCCATTTATACAGCTGGATATTTTACTGAAGCAATTCAGGTTAAGTACCTTGCTCAAGGGTACAACAGCAGTGCCCCTACCTGGGAATTTAACCTGCAACCTTAACATTACAAGCCCAGTTCCCTAACCATTATACCACACTGCCAGCCCAGGTCCTAGAGTAAAGTGTGTAGCTGAGGTCTTAGAGTAAAGTGTGTAGCTGAGGTCTTAGAGTAAAGTGTGTAGCTGAGGTCCGTGTGTAAAGTGTGTAGCTGAGGTCTTAGAGTAAAGTGTAGCTGAGGTCTTAGAGTAAAGTCCGTGCTGAGATCTTAGAGTAAAGTGTGTAGCTGAGGTCCTGAGTAAAGTGTGTAGCTGAGGTCCGTGAGTAAAGTGTGTAGCTGAGGTCCGTGAGTAAAGTGTGTAGCTGAGGTCTTAGAGTAAAGTGTGTAGCTGAGGTCTTAGAGTAAAGTGTGTAGCTGAGGTCTTAGAGTAAAGTGTGTAGCTGAGATCTTAGAGTAAAGTGTGTAGCTGAGGTCCATGAGTAAAGTGTGTAGCTGAGGTCCGTGAGTAAAGTGTGTAGCTGAGGTCCGTGAGTAAAGTGTGTAGCTGAGGTCCGTGAGTAAAGTGTGTAGCTGAGGTCTTAGAGTAAAGTGTGTAGCTGAGGTCTTAGAGTAAAGTGTGTAGCTGAGGTCTTAGAGTAAAGTGTGTAGCTGAGGTCCGTGAGTAAAGGTCCTGGAGATTAAATGGTAATGAGTCTCTCTGTTTTGTTCAGGTCCAGACTGAGGTTCTCCAGTAAAATCACTCCGGTTCTCAGCATGAGCGACATTCAGCCCAAAGTGCTTTACTGTTTCAGTGAGGGGAGCACAGTAAGTACGGCGCACATCTCCCGTCCCATGCTTGATTGCACGTGATACTTCGTGTGATTTGGTTGTGTGATGTAAAAAGTCAAGTACCTAAGTCTTAACAGTAAGAGAATTGATTTGTAACAGGAATTTGATAGACAGTGGGAAATCCCTCCAAAATTGCACAGAGCACCTGCAGTAGAAAAAATTGGAAACTACAAGTAACTGCCCATCCTCCATGTGTTGCTGCACGTTTCTGCATGTTCCCTGCCCTTGTACAGGTGTTTAACAGTGTGTCCTCTGCCTGCCCTTGCACAGGTGTTTAACAGTGTGTCCTCTGCCTGCCCTTGCACAGGTGTTTAACAGTGTGTCCTCTGCCTGTCCTTGCACAGGTGTTTAACAGTGTGTCCTCTGCCTGTCCTTGTACAGGTGTTTAACAGCGTGTCCTCTGCCTGTCCTTGTACAGGTGTTTAACAGCGTGTCCTCTGCCTGTCCTTGTACAGGTGTTTAACAGCGTGTCCTCTGCCTGTCCTTGTACAGGTGTTTAACAGCGTGTCCTCTGCCTGTCCTTGTACAGGTGTTTAACGGCCTCTCTCTGGCCGGGCTGGAGGCCTTCATTAAGGAGCAGGAGAGGCTGCTGTGCAGGACCCCAGTGCGAGAGACTGGTGGAGAGGAGAGCCCCCTGGAGGTGAAAGACCGATCTGCAGACTGTAGGAATCTACAGGAAGCAAGGAGCCCTGGAGCAGGTGAGCAAGGGCACCGTTCGTGTCAGTGAAGTCTGCTCCTCCATATCACACCTGACTGACATTTACTCACATAGTAGACATAACGCGTGTTGTCATAGAAATGATGAAGAGCAGGAAATCTGTTCACAAGTCTTCCGTTGATGGGGCACGTAGTGCGGAAGAGCACACTGTAATAACTGCTTTTATCCAAAGCGACTTACAGTAGTGAATGCATAATTTTTTTTTTTCAGTATATGTGGCCCCAGTGGGGATTGAACCCACAACCTAAACGTTGCCAACGCTGTGCTCTACCAACTGAGCCACAGAGAACACTGTCTGTGGCTGATGCTGACACATTCGCCATGGTTCTCGTGAACTTTTCTAAGGGAACTGAACCGTTTACAGACAACTAAAGTAATTGTTTGGTAAAACACAGCTGTTGCAGAAACACCCTGTGCAAGGTTGTAAGGACACTTGTACAAAGTAAAGATGGGTGTGAAAACTGACGCATCTGAGCCCCCTTCTCCCTCGGTCTACCTCTCGAAATGATTAGCCTGGTGGGACATCCTCATAGCCCGGGAGAGGTGTACATAGATAGATAGAGCATGTACAAGGCAAAGGGATGTCATTTCTCCTCCAAATTTCGATGCGGTCGGGGACTTCAATGTTGGTAAGTCCACAGCCTGTGACCGAAACGAAGACATAATCCCTGAGGAGTGAGGACAGGGCTTGGTCTTGAAACAAGCTGGCTTTTATCCCCATCGAGGCAGAGACAGGCAGAGGGAACAGACGGCGCACAGAGAGCGTGTCCTCTGCGAGAGCATTGTGCGCAGCTCTCATCGTAAGAGAGTTCAGAGTCAAGTGCTGTGCGTGCTGCCTCGGTGTGAGGGAGCCGTTTTCTCCGGTCGATAACAAACCCCCGCTTCGTTATGGGCGTGCGGAGGGTTGGGGTGCGAAGCATCGCTGCATCCCGGGAGGGATAGGCCAATCGTGGAGATATTTTAAAACTCAAATGCCGAGGCGATGCAGGGGGTCGATAGCTTCTCGTACACACTTCAGGAAGGCGCGAGGAGCTAGAGAGAGGCCTAAAGGGGGTTTGTTGAATTTGTATACTATTCCCTGGGATGTGAAGCGAAGAAATGTCCTGCGACGTCACGCCACCGCGATGCGTCTCGTCAGGTCGGTCGCCGCCCACCGATCGCCGTGACGTCCTGAGGCGAGCCGCGCTCTGCGAGCGAGTGAGTGTCTGAAGCGCGGTTCGGTTGTCTCGAATCCGCTCTCATTCTGCCATCCTTATTTGGGACGAGGGAGTGGGTGTCAGAAGCATGCACAGTTAGGCATGTAAGGCCTGGGGGGCATTCACTCCGCTGGCAAGACCGTATTTAGCCGCGATGGGTTTCCCGGCATCCGAGGCTCGAGCTCTTGCAGTTGAGGCTTCGGCTGCGGGCCATCGGGACCTCTTCCCCGTCCCCTGGGTTCCCACGCGGCTTCCTGTCAGCGGGGCGCAGATGTTGTGTCTCCGCCCCCTGGCTCCCGCTCGGGATCCGGTTGCCGTGCCGGCCGCTCAGCCGATTGACTTCTGGAGACGAGCGCTGGGGGCGGGAAATGGATGCGCTCATTTCCCCCGCCCCGCCGGCCCTTTAAATCCCTGCAGTTCAATGTTCTTGAGTGTGTGACGCCGGTCGAGACGCTCATGTTTTTATTTTTCAAAGACCTCGATCTCGATAAAATGGTCAAGTAAGATGACGCCGATGACGCCGGGCCCAAAGTACGTGAGATTAGACGGACGTCATCCGGCCGCCTCGGCCTTCCAGATCGGCCCGTGCCTTCCGAGCAGGGAGGGAGGGCTCAGTGCGCACGCTGTCACATGACTCATTACTTTGGACATAAAATGAGCCTCT